>JAJJMA010097953.1:0-11459 GCA_023529015.1 Papaver nudicaule
TGTAACGTGGCCTTGTGTCATGACCAGTGTTTGCTCCCACAAATACTGCGAGTACAAGAATGAATGAGATAGATTCGGTGCCATGTGTCCATTGCAATGGTTTGCTTGCAAACTGTTAGTTGGATATGGATGAATCTAAAGGAGTACTCTTGAGCAAAGAGTCCATGGATCACAGCTGAGGACGTACACACGTCTAAGTTCTGGCTCAGCCCAGTACTTCCAGTGGAATCCAGATTTGACGAAATCTGACAGGCGCACGGTTCACGAACCGGTTTGCATACCAGAAACTCGGAAATTCCCTGAGTTCGAGATGGCTATTTATTTCGCGTACCAGTACGTGAACCTGACGATAGTCATCTTGCTGGTGACGGATTTAGTGAAGATTCTTTTAGAATTTCACTCTGATTCAAATTCCAAACTCCTTTATCTCTTAGATGGACTTGTGTAAAACATAATATCTTTTGTGTTCCATCTAACGATCCTCAATGAGTCAATAAGATAAGATTATCTCTGGTCTGTTGGATTTCTACCTTGAAGTGTTTTTGAGCTAACAAAACGCTTGGCAGATAATGTTAAAAGAATTCCAATTGAGATTAATCTCTTTACTTGATTTCCAAGTTTCCTTAACTTGTGGGACAAGTAATTGCTTGCTTTACTCCAAAGCAACCTATCTTATTGAGTGCTATAAATAGAGGTGTCTATGGACAAATACCGCAAGCATCAAGCATACGTGAAGGTCCTTAGGGAAGGTAGCGTAAACTCTTTTCACTTCGGTGAATGCTTGTTGTGGTATAGTCATCCTCTATAGGTTGCAGCTCCTCTGGGAACTCCCTACGACTATAAAGACTTCTCTTGAGAGTTGGGAAGCACAGGTAGGAGATTGAAACCATCTTTGGTTGAAATCGGATTAACCTGTAACCTTGGTAACCTGATCACGTTCTCGTCTATTCTAAAGTACGTCTCTTCTGATATACGGCTATTCAAGAACTGATACGTTACTCAACAAGGTTGGAAAGGTAGCAACGCACGGCTGCACTCGGTGTTGTAAGACCTAGTTAGCTTCCGTTATACAAGTTTCTTAAGTGATTCTTCGTGTATAACTAAGGTAGATACGAATTGGGCATTGCTTACTTGGTTTGCGTGTCAGTCCCGATTTGTGAAGTAGATTTCCGTATGACCTGGATTTAACAATCCGAAGGAAGTCATCTTGTGTGTGGTAAACTGATAGAGGACAGTTACACCATACGTCAACAATTAGGTTGCAAAGGCAGTATTGCTGACACAAGCCTTTGACAGCGGTCAAAGCAACTCCTGGGCCTGTAAAGGACGTCAGCTGGGGGAATCAAGTGCGTGACGATCTGTGGGGGATCTAGAGACGTAAGGAAGGCGACGGTAGCCAATTCGCTTGGAGGGCTTGAGTTGGTCTCTGTTACATCCCAGACCGAAGTCTTATAGTAGGCTAGTGTTTGTAGTCAGTTTGTACTGGGCGGTGTTCAAACTGGACGAGGTCCCGAGGTTTTTCTGCAAGGCAGTTTCTTCGTTAAAAAAATCTCTGGTGTCTTGTGTGCTTTTACTTTCCGCATTATATCTCTGATTGTATAATTAAAGCACCAAGTAGTACGTTATCCAATAACCGCTGAGTTTAACTCCGAAGTCCCAGCTTTGTTGAGTTGATCCCCAAGATCACAACTCCGGTTATCTAGGTTTGGATATTGATTTTTGAGATCGTCCAAACCTAAACCATAAGACTCACGAGCCAAAACGAAAAAGTTGGTAGTATTTCGGTACCCCTCCTTTTTCAGTATCAGAGCCGGTGAACACAATAAGGACGTAACTGTCTGTGTTTATCGCGGCTTGTGAGTTATGGGACAAAGTGTAAAAGCTTGTAACGTACTATCTGGAGGCACTTTTGCTGTTCATGCAGAAGTTGATTTTGTTAAAAGTTTTGAACAAGATCTTAACGATACTTCCTCTTCGCAATCAAGAGAACATGCCTTGATTGGATCTACTAGACAGGATATTCCTGTTAATGATGTAGAGTCTGATGATGATGATTGGGAATCCTGCCTTCAAAGGAATATGGATGACGATGAACCAGATTCAGACATTGAGAGAGAAGTAGAAGAGGATGTTTCAACTTTCGTTAAGATGTTAACTCCATTCCTGAAGAGCACACACAACTCTGCGCTTCTTAAAACTCTTTCTCAGCTCTCTCGAGATTATAAGAGTATGAGAAGATGTTACAAAGGTCTTTATATTGGCTTCAGTATTTACAAGAGTCAATTAAAGAAGTGTAACAAAGAGTTAAGTTTGAAAGAACTGGAAGGGGAAAATCTTCATAATAATCTATGTAAGTTGAATGAAAAGCTTATTGCATCTGATGCAAAGATAGTCACTCAACAAAAGTGTTTCGAAGAAACAGAAAACACTTTTCTCGCAAGGGAAAAACGTCTGGAAACTGATTTGGCTAATGCTCTTGCTGAAATCAAGACATTAAAAGAGTTGAATAATAGCTCGGAAGTTGATCTGGCTAATGCTCTTGCCGAAATCAAGACGTTGAAAGAGTTGAACAATAGCTCTGACAAATTAACCTTAATGTTAGGAGCGACTAAAAATTCTCATGATACACGAGGATTGGGCTATAAAGGAATAGACGCTCCAAGTATTAACAAAGAGGTGAAATTTGTCAAGGCTAAGGATTTTTCTCTACCTAAGGTTACTACTGATCCTCAAGGTGATGTACCTCCAAAACAAGTCAAGGAGAAGAAGAGCAAGATTTATCAAGCTTCAAAGAAAGCACACGCACGTCCAGGTAACAACGAGCATCCCACTCCTTTTTTAACTAAAATTTTCCTTTATTGTGGTGGTAAAGGTCACTTGGCTAGAAGTTGCAGATTCCGTAAAAGGAATGAGAAAGCCAATGGCTCGACTATTCCTGTTGTTTTGGAGATTAACGTCAAACCTAACAACAACAGAGCATCTTCTAACGATCCAGGTTGTGAACGTCCAACCTTTAGGCATAAGAAACAAAATTATGACAAGCCAAGTTTTGCCTATAAACGCTCTACAAAGTTCTCTCGTAATCGTCATAATTACATAAAGGAAAACTTTGTACAAGCGAAGACGAGATCTGATGTACCCAATTGGAAGTCGACTAACTTGCAAAAGAATAGTCAATCCAATTCTCTCTCAAGTAATCTTGTTGAGAAAGATGTGAAGAAAGATCATGTTGCTCCTAAGACCACTCAAAAGTGGATACCAAAGAATATTGGTAGAGCAACAAATGCCAAAGGGAATGATCACCCTAGTGAGGCTACCCAAAGAGAATTCATGGAAAATATTGTGTCACTTAACCAAAAAATGCTTGGTATGATGCAATCACAACATGATATGCTTGGGTTACTGGTGAAAAACAGGAAAAAGGGTAAGGCAAAGAAATCTAAGCCGAAGGCTACTTCTGGTGAATAACCCAGTGATGTAGGAGATCCTGTTTTAAACACCAAAGGAGAACAAGAAATTGTTCACCCTAACACAACTTGATTGTGTTTGTGCGGCCTCACCATGTAGTGCCCTTTCGATTGATACGGTGAGGTAAAACACAAGAATAGGGCACCGACCCGGTTGGAGATTACATAAAGGTATGTTAACATTGATCAAGTTAATATTCATTTGTTTAAAGGTTATCAAATCCTTGAATATGAATATGTATCTTTCATGTTTCTCTAACTCAACTTGGTTTTAAGAGTTCTTAAATATACAAGTTGTAAACAGAGTCTATGACTTTTGTTTTGAACAAAGAGTGAATCCTACCGACATGACATTCTTGTTGTGTTAGTATACTTTCTCGGTGTACTACGGTTATAGGATCATTATGAGTTAGATTCAATACACTTTCCATTGCAATGGTTTGCCTGCAAATCAAACGTAGGAGAATGGTGAATCTAAGGAGTAATACTCTATTTTGAGTATGTTGGATTATAGCTGAGGGCGTATCACACGTCTAAGTACTTGCCTAACCCAGAACTTCCAGCGGATCCAGTTAAGCCCTAAATCTGAATGACGACGGTTCCCGAACCGTTCGTGAACAATGACTTAGGAAAAACTCCTGAGTTCCTAAGTGTCATTTTGTACGCGTACCTAACGTGAACCCAAAATCGATACTTTTGGCTGTGATTCAGATGGACGGTTTGCGAACCGTCCAAAGTGAAGATTCTTAGGGATTTTCACGCGGTGTTTAACAAGAGACTCCTGGAACTCATAAATACGTGGATTCAATCAGATATATGAAGTCCAACGTGATCTTTGTTTCAAGGAAAACTTTATTCACACTTATTGGTGAAACTCCATGTGAAAAAGTTAAGCCTTTACTCTAAGAATAAACCAACCCTTGTTAACACAAGTTTTGTATCTTAGAGAGCAATATGTGATCTTCTTGATCATGCTGTGGGTATTGCTAACATGACTTTATTCATTGCTATGAATATCAAAGTCATGGATATCACAAAAGTTATATTACCTTCTTGTTCTAAGAAGAGAAGAATTTTTGTGATCATACTCTTATTTCTTAGAAAATGGCTAGAAAAAGAGATTATAAACAAAGCAAAACTGAATAACATTAAATTGTTTTTGTCCATGTTAGACTTTGTAAGTTGTTCTTTATGGAATAACACCACATGGGGGAGAGTTCTTAACTTGAAATTGCGCTTAATAACAAATCTTTTTGGGGAGCGTGGTTGTGGAATATTAGGAGAAAAGTGTATTTATATTTCTCCAAAAGATGAGAACTCAGGAATCTTCGTTCGGATTTCCTAGTCATACCATCTTAAACTTGGTATGTGAGTTCTTAGCTTAACCTAAACCCTAGTCTCGAACTACTTTGTCATATTTTTGTGACAAATAGGGGGAGAATACATATGGTTCTTGTTCTTGTGGTGCATAACCATAGGGGGAGAACGTCATATGCTTACTTGTTGTGCTTTTCCAAAGTATCAAGTAAGGGGGAGTAATTAAAGCTGAGAAGAAGCTTCATATCAGGAAGAAGTAGAATCACTTTAAAAGTTTTGATACACAGACTTTAAAGTTTCCCTGATTCTTACTCTTTGCACAAACAACATATGGGTTGGCATATTGATCCATGTAAGCTTCAACTTGTTGGAGTTGTATATGTTGTAGTTGTTGTCTACGAGTTTTTCAACAAGAGTTAAAAAGAACACATCAAGACTCAAAGTAGAAGTTGAAGAATTCAAGAAATCAAGATACATCTGGAATAAAGCTTTATTGTTTTATCTTTTGAATCCATATGTAAATTGGTTTTGTCACTAAAATTGACAAAGGGGGAGATTGTTAGGGCATTTCTCGGTCAAACCCAGTAGCGTTGGTATGTCAAGCTAGTTGTCAGTTTTAGGTGTCAAAACACAATTCTTTATTTGGTCCACTTAAGGTTTACTTCGGGTTAGGATAGAGGTAGTAGAGTTTAAAGTCGATCTCCACCCTTTGAAGACGAAGATGAAGAACACACGAAGACATCATCAAGGACTTAATCAACAAAGGTTATTAAATATTTAATTTCCCTTGAACTCTTGTTATTCTTATCTCTATCTATCGAAGTAATGAACTCATTATGTGGAACAATGCTTATGACGGTGAAATTACATCATTGTATATTAACCCGAGGATATTTGGTCCATATGATAATAGTGAGGGCAACCTTTGACCTTTGAGTAGGTCTCCATGTTATAGTGAATGTAAATACGAATTCAACGCTTCAAGAATCACTTAATTCCGTTGTATAACGAAGAAGTTATGAGTGATTTATTGAAACTGAAAAGCATGGCTAAAAGGTGAATTCGGGAAAAGGATTAGGAAGCTTCTGGAATCTTCTGGAACTTTCTGGAACGCTTTTTCAAAAGCGTGGAGGTTCGCGAACCGCCCCCGGAAATCACGATTAGCGTTTTTATAGTCGTGTTTCTGAGGTCCACCTCCTGGTTACGATGGCCCACTTTCACACACCTGTGTTTTGGTCTGTTCTGATTAGAGTTTTGCTACAATTATCTTTCTTAAGAGATAAGTTTTGTAAAATATCTCCTAGTCAAGGGATAAGGTTATCCTTTCACAATTGTGATGAAACCAAACTCTTGAATGAGGTAGTTCTAATCTATCAAACTCTTGTTAGATAAACACTACTTGGTTTCTACAATAGAAGGGTGTCTAGATTCATTGTGTGCAAGTTAAGTAACGGGGCATGTTTACACGATCACTAGCTAACTTGTTGCACAAGGAATCTTAGCTTTATCCTTAAGCAACCATCACTATAAATAAGCATACATGTAGCTTAACAAACCATCCCTGCTGGTGCGTGTGTTACATAAGGTTGTTCTCTGCTATTTCTGTTCTTCACGAACAAGGTGAGAATTACAAAAGCCTTTACTTAGGGATTGTAAGGCCAAGTTTAACTATCTTTCTTCTCTAGATAGTACTGAACTTGTATCCAGGTAGACCATTATAATCCTTGTTTATTCTATGGTCCTTCTCTTTTGCAATATGGCCATTCAAGGATTATAGGTTGTAAAACAAGGATTGACAGACACGATCTATTTTGTATATCAGCTTTTGTTGGTAGACATATAGATTAGAGATTCTGCACGATATCGCCAGGTTTTCTAGTCGTTCTTGTAAGAATACAATTAGGTCATCACGGTTTTTCGTGTAAACCATAATTTTGTGTTTTTGACACCTGACCTTGTGGACGATTCCTCAAAGCACAAAACAAGTTTTCCAAAACCTTGATTATATCTAAAGGGAAAATTGTTTTTTACGTATTCTCTGTCGAAAGACGGTTTGAGTACAAAAAGACTTTAACAGCGGTTAAAGCAACTCCTAGGCATGTAATGGACATTAGCTAGGGGAATCAAGTGCGTGACGATCTGTGGGGGATAAACTTCCAATTTTTTGAATCTCCAACTCTTTTATGAGCATTAGTCAGTTTCTAAATAAGAAATTCTTTCTTTTGAGTCTCTGAGTTCTTGAGCAACAACTTCCAATTTTTGAAGTTGTTGTTCTAGGAGTTCTAACAATGATCATTCACGAATGAGTGCATCATTGAGATCACTTAGACTTTGAACATATTTTTCTCCCAGAGATATGTATTTCTCTGTTTGTTCAATATTGAGATCTCTGAGTGTAGGATCGTTCTGGGTTACTGCAACTTTTATGAGATTACCAGAATTTGTTCCAATCTCTTGAGAAACAAATGGAGTAGATTTCTTTAGAGTAGATAATCCCAAAGACCTTGAGTAGTCAAAGCCTGATCCTTTCATTTGACGTTATCTCACGAACCACAATGAACACAGACAGTTACGTCTTTTATGTGTTCACCTGCTCTGATACCAATTAAAAAAGCAGGGGTACCGAAATACTACTAACTTTTTGTTTGGGCTCGTGAGTCTTATGGTCAGATCTGGACTATCTCAAAAATCAATATCCAAATCTGTTTAACCTGAGTTTGGATCACAAGGGATCAGTCCGACGCAAGACAGAGTCTTGGTAAATCCTTTGGATGGATTAGGGACAAAAATCAGGTTAACAATAACATATTTCTTGTGTTTGCTTTAATTATATAATCAAAGAATATAATTCGGAAAGTAAAGCAAACAAGACACCAGATATTTTTTTAACGAGAAAACTACGACCTGTAGAAAAATCTCGGGACCTCGTCCAGATTCAACACCGCTCAGTAAAAACTGTCTACAAACACTAGCATACTATAAGACTTCGGTATGGGATGTAGCAGATACCAATTATAACCCTCCAAGTGAACTCTAGATCCCCCACAGATCGTCACGCACTTGATTCCCCTAGTTGACGTCATTTACAGGCCTAGGAGTTGCTTTAACCGCTGTTAAAGGCCTGTGTTAATAATTCCGGCTTTGCAACCTCAATTATCAACTTTATATTTGAACTGTCCTTTATCAGTTTGACATACACAAAGTGACTTCCTTCGGATTGCTCCAGGTCATACGGAAATCTACTTACAAGCGGGGGCTGACAAGTAAACCGAGTAAACTGTGCCCAACTTGTCTCTACCTCAGTTGTAAAAAGAATCACTTAAGAAACTTATACAACTAGATCTAACTAGGTCTTACAACACCGAGTGCAGCTGTGCGTTGCTTCCTTTCAACCTTGTATGTAGCGTATCAGTTCTTGAATGGCCTTATTGCATAAGAGAATGACCGTAGAATAGAGGAGAACGTGATCAGGTTACCAAGGTTACATGTTAATCCGATTTCAACCACTAAGGTCTCAATCTCCTACCTGTGCTTCCCAACTCTCAAGAGAAGTCTTTATAGTCGTTAGGTAAATCCCACAGAGGAATTGCTACCTAATAGAGGATGATTATACCACAATAAGCTTTCAACTAAGTGAAAAGAGTTTACGATCAATTCCACAGAGAAACTTCACGTATGCTTGATGCTTGCGGTTTTTCGTCCTGAAACCCTCTATTTATAGCACTCAATAAGATAGGTTGCTTAGGAATAAATCAACTAGATACTTGTTCCACAAGTTTAACAAGTGCCCGTGTAAAACAAACTCGTTGTTTGACTTGCACACAAAGTAACCTAGATTTATCTCAATTGGAAATCTTTATCATTTATCTGCCAACTGTTTTGTTAGCTCACAAACACTTGAAGATTGATAGCCAACATACCAGAGATAATCTTTATCTTATTGTCTCATTTAGATTTAGAATCGTTAGATGGACCACATAAGATATTTTCGTGATAACCAAGTCCAACTAAGAAATAAAGGAGTAAGAGTTTAACCCGTGTGAAATTCCAGAAGAATATCCACGTGGACGGTTCGGGAACCGTCCTTCTGAATTACGGCCAGATACATCGAATATGTGGTTCACGTACATGTATGTGTACAAATTGATGTTGTGGTTAACTGGATCCGCTGGAAGTTCTGGGCTGGGCCAGTACTTAGACGTGTTATACACCCTCAGCTATAATCCACTGGACTCTTTCTCAAGAGTACTCCTTTATATTCACCCATATCCTACAAGTTATTTTCAAGCAAACAATTGCTATGGAAAGATGGTATCGAATCTATCTCATGCATTGTTGTAACCTTGGTATTCTTGGGACAAATACCAATAATACACATGGTTATGTAGACAAGAACACGATCTCAATCGCTATTAGTATATGTACTAAAGTAGCCGACTCTTTCGAAAGATAAAATAAGTAGAATAGAAGAATTTCCATAAAAGTCATAGCTTCTACTAACCTTTTGTCGATGAAGAATAATTGATGTCTATTTTGTTTTCACAATCTTCGTTTTCAAGGTTTCTACTACTTTGTCTATATCCTAATTCCGAAATCTAAACTCTAGTAGGCTAAATCAAGATTGTGTTTTGAAACTGACAACTATCTTGACATACCAACGCTAGTGGGTTTGACCGGACAATGCCCTAACACATATCATATTGTTTAGTATCTTTAAGCATCGATGCAATATGCTTACAAGTTTTGTATACTACTCAATTGCATAAAAAAACTCTTGTTGGACTATATCTTTCTAGAACCAAAATGTGTGGTGACTTTGTGTTTGTTATCTCTACCTTGAATCTTCACTCGCAGAAACACTTTTATTTGAAGACGTTGAAGATTACAAGAAGATCAAGTACATTATGGTTAGGGCTAAAAGATTTTACTTTTTGAATTCATATGTAAGATTGTTTTTTTCACTAAAATTGACAAAAAGGAGATTGTTAGAGCATTGCTCGGTTGAACCCACTGATGTTGCTATCCCAAGTCAGTTGCCAAGTTTAGTTGACCAAAACACAATCCTTGATAAGTCTACTCTACAACTCGGACTAGGATATATTTAGGAATTCGAGATGAAGATCATTTAAGATGAAGACCGGAGCTTACATACTTGATTAAACATATCGTCCACACTAAAGGTTAGAAATGTTTTCCTTTCAAGTTTTGTATTTACCATTCGATCATGAAAATAGTCTATGATGTTGTTTATGTGATCCGAAGGATTATAAATATTAATTCTCTTAAGCATCTAATTCATTTCATGACCAATGCTCAAGTAGAATGTGGAATATTGAGTTAGCTCTTAGATTGCATGAACAACATACGCGTTTATATTTTGGACAACGTTTCTAATAGAGCTTGAGCACTTTGTGTGAATAGTCTCTTATAAGCTTTCACAATATGGCCCATGAAACTCATGTTCACAATTTTCTTTGAGTTCGTATACTTGTGTATGGACTCCATAGCATGGCCAAACTTGTTTGAGCCATAGACATCCTTCTTGATCAAGTTGAGTCTTCTCACAACCTTTAGGTCTCAGCCAATGAGTTAAAAGAAGACTGAGTTGGTCCTCAATGCAAGCCTATGGACTTTTCTAAGTTCGGAAACTTGCTTGAGCCTCACTCAAGGTTGCTTAACTTTAAAGCAAAGCCTCACTTGATGATCACTATAAATATATGACCTTCTGCAAGATACAACTTCAATCCTCTGCACATCTGTGTATCCTTGCATAAAGGTTGGTCGTCATCTCGAAGTTCTTTGGACTACGACTATTGAAAGACTTCACTTGAGGATCGTGAAGCACATGTCGGAATTCCTGATCATGTATCTTGGGTCGATTGAATTATTTCAATCTTATCACGACCAAGATTTGATAGAAACTTCGTACGAAAGATCTCGTATCATAAGCCCCAGAAGTTCCATAACGCTAAATCACGAACTAGGTTTAATACTAAGTTCTTCAAGCGTTAGGAGGTAAAACCGTCTAGGCTAGATTAATAAGTCATATTCAGTAAAACTGATTTCCATTAACCTTGAATTTATGTCTAAAGGAAATCACAATCCTATTCTTGTTTTTAACATAGTACTTTTAGGCGTGTTGTTAGAGGCAGGGTAGTGCTAGTCTTCACGAAGGGAAGTGGAGCAAATCCTAGGCCTATAAAGGACGCTAGCTAGGGGAATCAAGTACGTAGGTTTATGCGGGAGCCAAGAGACGTAGGAACACTTGTGCTTATCAGAATAACTTTTGTGGTCCATCTAACGAATCTCAATGTGTCAATAAGATAATGATTATCTCTGGTCTGTTGGATCTCTATCTTAAAGTGTTTGTGAGCAAACAAAACACTTGGCAGATAAATGTTTAAAGATTTCCAATTAGGATAAATCTAGAGTTTCTTTGTGTGCAAGCTAAGTAAGGGGTTTGTTTACACGGGCACTTGCTAACTTGTAGGCCAAGTAGCTAGTTTCTTTATTGAAAAAGGAGGGGTACCGAAATACTACCAACTTTTTGTTTTGGCTCGTGAGTCTTATGGTTTAAGTCTGGACGATCTCAAAAATCAATATCCAAACTTATAACTGGAGTTGTTAGACCTCGACAAAGATTACTTTGGAGTCAACTCGACAGTTATGCAATAA
>JAJJMA010097960.1:0-40483 GCA_023529015.1 Papaver nudicaule
GTTATAATATATGATTTGATCATGTTATCTCTCTGTGCGCATGCACATATTTATCCTCATCACTTACATTTTCTCAGGTCAACAGGCAGGATCAGGGACGAGCTTCAACAATGTTTCTGTGAGTAGATTTGCTTAAACTTGATAGCTAAAGTGGTTTCTTGTTTCCTGCTTTGTAATATATTTGCAGTAGAGGACTATTCTTCTTCATACACGGTTCTTTAGTAAGCTAATGTCAGATTGCTGAATGCAACTGTTATAAGTTTATAACTTGCATGTTATAAATGGTATGTTGGTGTGCTGGTGTTGTTTAGATGAACTGTATTAGTTCTAATGTTACGACTCGATCTGTTGTAACAATTGTACCACCTCTGTTTTATTGTAACTACTGTACCGCCTTTGTTATGTTGTAACTCCTTCACCACGCTTGTTAACGATAGTAGAGGTATATTTTTTTGCTGAATTGGATAGATAAAGAGCAGGGTGACTATTGAGTTTAAATATATTAGAAAATTATGTCCGAGGATATAAGCTAATATATTTGTCAGAAATCATGCAGTGGGAGTGGTTGCCACCGTTGTTACTGCAGTTGTTGCATGTTGTCTGAAATTGTATTGCTATTGGTTATTAGTCTGCGGTGCATAAACCCACGAATGCTAGCTACAGGTTTAAAAGAACAAAATCCTTTATTATCTTTTTATCTTCTTCCCCTGAGTCTTTTGTTCTTGTGCAGAAGCCTCGGCCAAAATCCAGGACTACAAGACGCTAGTTATACCTCAAAGACTAGACGCAGTTCAATAATCCAATCTGCCTGCCATTTGTTTCCACCAAAGACATGTGAGAGTTTCCAATCGCTCTAATAGAAGCTTCATTCGGTGATCCTTTTTCTTGAACCTTCCCATAGTAATGTGTCCAACCACTCAATCCAAATCTTAAGCTTGGATTACTTGCAATGATGTCGCGGCTTAATTCTTGACTTGTTCTTATTTTTTGTATTTTTGATATATCATGTTAGTGTCGGTTATACAATCACAAATATGTAAACTGTAGATTATTAGGAAATAGATCCATTCAAAGAGTAAACCCTACAAAGTTTTCTTCTTATGGTTGTAGTTTTTACCGTCTCTTTAAGGGTAAGACAATGTGTAATTAACTTAAGCGCCATGGTAAATGTTTAATGGTCTTGTTCGCCATTCTGCCTAGTTACTTTCTGAAAAAGATCAATCCTTGCTAGAGGGATTGAATAAAAGGAGTTTGCCAACCACATAGGAACAGAGGTCCTAAAATTGTATGGGGCCTGAAGTCGCTGACTCGGTGGGATCTTATTCTTACCCACACAGATTCTCTATCTGCTGCAGGAATAATAACTAAACATAGAGATCCTTATTTTGACTGGACTCTTGGATCTTATATGTTGTTGAATAGGTAGTGTTGGAGAAAAAGATGATTGTCACTTCTCACCACTCTGTATATAATAAGCCTGTTGACCTTTTCTTTCTTACTTTTGGTTTTCTATTGGGCAGCCACCTTTAGCATATTTTGATCACTCCTTGAATCTCCAAATTACCATGTATCACATAACTGCTGGGAGTAGCTCTGTCGCTGTGTGTCAAGATACATTCCATGACCAAAGTACGTTCGAAATCTACCACAACAAAAATCCGAAATTTGTTGACCTGATGTGAAGTTTACCACGTAATCCAAGTTGTCTGTGGATACCATCGAGTATGGGCTGATACTGAATCGCCAATTTGATTCGAAGCTACTTGTTGGACACCAGCTTTGGACACCACATCTAGACACCAATGGATGGCAAGATATGAACCCTTGATCTCCCACACCTTACCCTACCATGGAGTAATAGGGGGGTCACCATTACAAACTCACCCACTAATTTTGTGACACCTATTGGTGTCTATGGTTGGTGTCTAAAGCTGGTGTCCAACAAGCATTTTCGAATTTGAGGTTTTTCTGTTTTCCCATTTTTAGTATTGTCATTAAATTAAAGATTATTTTTAGCGTTCGATGATGATCTCAGTCATAACGTATGCAATGACATCACTACAACTTCGGTCCGTGAGTAATAGTCGAGGGGGATGTTTAAATTTTTTAAAATTGAGACACAATGTACCGAATCATCATTAAATGTAATCGCAACCGTTGGTTCTCTAATCTTTTGACCATTTTGTTTTTCTCTATTCGCTTATCTAATACTGTACTATATGGATTGTGGATTAAGGATTGGACTTTTTAAGTGTTTTAGCTTAAGAGTTATGGCACTCAAATTTAAGGTTGGTTTGTTTATTAGGAGCTTGAGATGAAGTCCAGTTCGATACAAAATTGAGCTGGTTCGAGCCAATTTACCATCTAATTTCCTAGAGTTTAGATCGAGGATATTTTTGGTATCTTCTTGATTGGATTTTTTACTTCGGCAGGTGCAACGAAAGAGAGGGACGCCAAAAAGTTGTGGATGAAGGTTCTGGAATCTGGCCCTCATCCTGCCGTCAAAGTCAATGGCATAAGTTCTTAAATACCCTTGCGCAGCCTTACATATGCTGTTTGGATAACACGTCCCATTGGAGACTCAACGTCGTCAGAAGACGCAACTACCCTCATAGTTCATTCATGACCTTGTTTTCCAGCCTACCATTATTTCTTTCTTCCAAAGCCCTCTCGAATCGATGATCCAAGATGATTTTTTATTTTTTTTTGAATCGCTAATAGATTAAACAAGGGACGTGTTAACTGACATGCTAATAGAGAAAACTATCGATAAAGCTGGAAATGAAATAGAAACGGAACTAATTGAATTTACACCGATAGACCTAGGATTCAATGAAACATGAACTTCACTTGATTGAATCATAAACTTGACAACATATAACTTATCTATCTCTAACAATGGCTCCAAGAAGTTAGGAATTTCGTCATACCAGTTGAGATTAAGGGATGAAGATATAACCTCCTTTGCCAATTTATCTGCTACTTGATTAGAACTTCTAGACTTAAAATTGAATCCCAAAAAGTGAGGACAATGTGTTAAGGTTTGCGTTGCTTCTGTCAGGATGCTCTGATTCTGCCATTGAAGTAGACCGAATTTGCCTTGTAAGAACTCAATGACCTTTTTACAATCTCCTTCGACCCATAAATTCTGCAATGGCATCTCTTTTACCCATTATGCAAAGCTAAAGCCTCGGCTTCCTCTGGAATGGAGCAAGAGAAGAAATTTGAACCCCCCCTCCCCCCTTATATCAAATTTCAGAAACCCTTGAAGCATCAACATTTATTTTTAGTTGAGTCTTTTCAAGTAGAACAATCAAAAAGATTGTCTTGAGTATTGTTATCAGAACTTAAGACCAAAGTAACATAGTTATCATTCAGATTCCAGAAATTTAAGTGTCTCTGTATGGCCAGAGACAAATGCAAGTTGGTCCTGAAAAACTCTGTTACATATTTCTTTCCAAATGTGAGCATTTAGAAACTGTGACTTTTATCCCAATGCTACCTGCGTTGTTAATCCATGCATTATAGTAAGAAAAGAGAGCCTTCAGATAATTTAAAATTATTGTTGGCCATAGGGGGTAACATCCAAATAGATTTAGCAAAACAAAAATGAATTTAAAGAACATGTCTAATAGTTTCATTAGCATTATGACAGGATACACAAGTTTTAGGGATGTAATGGATATGACGTCCTAGTTTGTCCATAATGGATAAAGCATTGTCCAAACACTTCCGCATAAAGAGTTTGATTCTCCGAGAGACTTTTATTTTCCATAAAATGGTGGTCTCCTTATTTATGGTCTCTACAACATTAAGTTTCTCATACATGCTTTTCACCGTAAAAACCCAACTCGTAGTTAGCATCCATTCCCCTCTTTCTAAGCATGTCTCTGGTTGAAAGCTTGCCATGAGCAATGTATCACAAAAAGAAACCTATCTTAGGTGGGTATTTCTGCCTCCAGATAAAAGACCTAATAACATCAACACCAAGTCCGCGGAAGTAAGAGAATCATATAGTTATTTAATTGGAGGAAAAAAAAACTTTTTAGAAGAGAGAGGCAAATATAACTCATCAGTCTGATACAACTTGAAATAAAAATATGCCAAATCAGAGAGAAGCATGGTGATAAGTTCAGCAGCAACTGAAAAGGCAGGGGGTACCGAAATACACCACCAATTTTTTAGGTTCTTGACTCAATGGTAAATTTGGACGATCTCAAAAATCACTTTGTTTTGAGTAATCTTAATTGTTGTGCTAATATCACTGTCTTTTTTTATCTGTTTCGATTAATTATTGTGTTAATACCATGTTTTGTTATTCTCATTATTTTAGAAATATCCCTTACAAATACAATGGAAGAATCATTGTTTTGTTCTCACTGATTTGGAAACGATTTTATTTTCCACGCATTTCCTGATTTAATTAGGATTTGTACTTACTGATAAGCGCATGTGCATTTTAGTAATTATTTTAATTATTGTGACCTCACTGACTGAAACATACTGAGTGTGACTTTAGGATTCTTTAGAATACTTTTTTGTCCTTCTCTTCTTTTCAGTTTCTACAAGTCATTGGAACTAGATCATGTTAACATGTATGCAGGGTACATGTTAGTTTATTGTTTTGTTTGTGCATCAAAACTATAGTTAACCATTTTTTTTTTTTTTTTTGCTTTTTTGTATGGCATTCAAATCTATGGCTCAAACTATTGAACAGATCCAAATGGTATGTAAATTACTAATCCTTTTGATTTGATTTGCATCATATCTAGACGTTTGTTTTATTTTATAATTTGGTTTATCTAATCATTCTATGATTTTTAACATGCCCAATGTACTATAAAGGTGTTTATCATCTCTTCTAACAACATAATCCTAAAGGTGTTGTTTGGGGGAATATCGTATGGGCACACTTAGTATCCTCTGATTTGATTTTCCTCTTGAACATGAATTTCTCCTTCCAAACCATTTGATATAAATGGATGTTGGTCAGGTTCTACTACTATACTTCCTGGTAACCAACCTGTTATACTCTACACTGGCATTGATCCGGACGAAAGACAAGTACAAAACATTGTAGTACCTAAAAACTTGATAGATCCATTCTTAAGGGAATGGGTAAAGCCTGATTATAACCCCATTATTGCACCCAACTATTGGTGTTAATGAAAGTGCTTTACGGGATCCCACAACTGCATGGTGGAGTAAAGACAGTTATTGGAGATTAGTAGTCGGTAGCAAGAAAGATAAGAGGGAAACTGCAGTGTTGTACATGAGCAAAGATTTTATCCATTGGACTAAAGCTAAACATTTTTTACATTCTTATGCTACTACACGCATGTGTGAATGCCTATATTTTTTCCCCGTGTCATTAAATGGGAAACAAGGGTTAGACACATCATCAACCGGTGGTGATAATATTAAACATGCACGTGTTGAAGGTGAGCCTCGATCTTACAAGGTTTGAATATTACACCCTTGGTTAATATTAGCAAAGAACGATATGTATCAGATAACACTCCAGCCGATGATAACACAGGGTTAAGGTATGATTATGGAAATTTCTATAGATTGAAGTCATTTTCGATCTTTACAAAAATTGAAGAATCTTCTGGGGATGGGCTAACCGCTAACGAGTCTGACCGGACTCCAGATGATCAAATTGCTAAAGGTTAGGCAGGCGTTCAGGTAGCCATTCTTTTTTTTATAAATTATAAAGTTAGATATTTGAATATTTTGGTTTTCAATTATCTTTAAGTACTAACATTTTTTTCCCATTTTTTTTCCACCTACAGGCAATTCCAAGGACAATATGGCTTGATAAAAATGAAAAGCAACTCTTATAATGGCCTATCGAAGAAGTTAATCATTTACGAGGTGAAGAAGTCGAGATGACCAACATACCTCTTGCTAAGGGAAGTCGCATCAAGATTGAAGGAAGTACACCTGCACAAGTATGTTATTACATAATTAAAATGCCATATCATATACATCGTTTTCCTTGGTCTAAATTTTACTTACTGGAATACAATTTATAGGCTGATGTTGAAGTTACATTTCGTATATCGAGTTTGGAACATACTGAACCATTTGATCCTAAATGGGTTGATGCTGAAATACTTTGTGGTGAAAAAGATGTTAGTGTATCGGGTGGTATTGGACCTTTTGGATTGATGACACTGGTTTCAAATGACTTACGTACAAGAATACACTGTTGTTTTCTTTAGGGTCTTCAGATCAAATGACAAACATAAAGTTCTTATGTGCTCTGGTGGTGTTAGGTAAGTTAAGCTCTGATTTTGTTTACTCTATTTTGACCCTTCCTTTCATTTCATCAACAAAAGACGGCTGATTGTGGTTGCTGATTTAGATCAAGATAAGATGTATCGTAGATGTTGACATTAGTAATGACTTTCCTTGGAAGTTTGGTATGACTTTTTATCTCGTTAAGTAACTATATTTTTGTAATTGTCTTTTCAAATAGTAATTCAGTTATAGAGAGTTTCGGTGCCAGAGGAAAAACATGCATCTTATCAAGGGTTTAGCCAATATTGGTTATTGGAAGCAACGCTCATCTGCACGTTTTTAACAACGGTATGCAGGCAGTAAAGATTGGGAAGTTGAAAGCATGGACAATGAATAGTCCTAACATCAATTAAAGACAATTAAAACATGGATTACTAAAAAAAATTGGTCTTCTAGGATTTTAAGTGAATAACGGTAGAATTTTGTTTAGTAGAATAATATCCATCATATTTTTGATGGTTCCCTGTCCAAATTGTTCATATGAGTACATAAGGATAACATGTGTAGTTTTGCCAATTTGAATGAATTATTTCACCGTTGGAAGTTTTCATTGTGCAGTATACATGTTCATTCTCTATTTATTTTTACTGTTTTACTGTTTTAGTTTTTCTAATAAAAATTCGTCTTCAAATATCATTCTCTAGTTATGTTTTAAGGTTTATTTTTATGGTGGTTATTCTAACATGATTATTTGTCATTCAGATTCTAAAAAATCCTTGTTCGTATGATACTTGTTCAATTGTGATGTTTTAACCTTTCAAGCGTGTCATGGGGTTCACGCATCTAATGCTTGGAGATTTGATCATACATGTTTGTTCGTTCCCCGACAGTTGATGTTACCGCAACTGTGGTTTCCCTATCAATGATTTTGGTGCACAGGCTGGTTATGATACAAATTCGAGTGTTTTTTCAAAGTGCAATGCTGGAATAAGTGTGACTAGTCCAGACTACAAAGCTTGGTTATTCGATTATGAGAATGTTCTTACTGTGTAAGATTGCAGACCCTTTTATCTTTATTCTTAGGCCTGATAAGGGGGATACTCTGATTGCCCATATAAGTACACCATCTATATGCGATGAAGAGGACTTCAGGTGTGTTAGAGGTCTGCAAAAATTTCTCCAACGACGAGCAGACAATAACAATAGGAGGTTTTATGAAGTTGATCCCTTATCATCGGTAGAAGTACATGATCAACAACCATAGGAAGCTTGCTGCTTTGATGCAGCATGAGCTCAAACTCAAGTCTTCTTTGACACTCTCCTGTGAGTTTTACTCCAAGGCCTTGGATAAGAATCCCAAGGTTCGGGTTTTCCCTTGCTCTCAAACCTTGAGTTATCATCTTCTGAATATTCATTGTCTGGCAATGATCTTGCACTGCTGAGATTCGTCGACCAATTGCTTTTTGTTAGTTGTGTGGAAAAAGCTAGAAATAAATTGTGCAACTGATGAAGATTTTTAGATGCTTGTGGATTTAGTTGTTTGCTCGATTGTTACTCCTGATACTATACTGCTTTTTATTATTTTCTTAGCGAAATCATTTTAGAAGGATTTTATAACAATTTATTTTTTGTATTAGAGGTTCTTGGTTCTGGCTTGCTTGAGAAAATATTATATGACCATTTTTTGCAATAATATTTTTGTTATTCCATACATGGAATAATTACGTTTCCATTTCTAGGATAAGCTTGCTGCTGAATTGTAATTTCAATGGCCTCTTAGGGAAACAAAACATACAAAGTTAGTTATAAATGCAGAAAATATGCATTATGTTTCTCGAACATCTTTGGTTATGTCTCAATCTTGCAATACACTGATTACGAATTATGAGTTTTGGTATGACCGTATGAATTTCTATGTTCAACATATCATCTATGCTCCATACATTTTCTGCAGAAGTCTGAATTTCCACCAGTCATTCATACTTTGTGTATGAAGTAAACATTGTTTCGCGTTGCTTTATTAGTTACGATCGACTTCCAACTCTTGAATGAGGTGAACGTTGTTTATATATTCGTATATAAATGACTTGTTCACTCATGTTGAATGGCTTATGAAGTTTATCTTCATTTTCTTGATGCATGCGCTTTGTAATGATAAAGGTTTTTAATCCAACTTTCTTGATACTTGGTATCGATTCCCTCGGTTAGGAATCGATTGCCAGTTGTTTGGTATCGATTTCCTTGGTTAGGAATCGATTTCTCTTTTGAAGGATAGATTTCCATAAGCTAGGAATCGATTACCACAAGCTTGGTATCGATTTTCTTAGTTAGGAATCGATTTCTCTTTTGAGAGATAGATTATGTGCTAGAAATTCAAACCGTTAACTTGAGTTGGATCGTAAAGATCAATTTCAACAAATACAAGGCTTTGTGAATCCCTCTGAAGGATTGGGAATTAACTGTAGATTAATAACGTACAATTTGTGTTTTTTTAATTATATAATCATATATATAATGTGGAAAGCAAAGCACACAAGACATCAGAAGTTTTGTTAACGAGAAAACCACAATCCAGCAGAAAACCCCGGGACGTAGTCCAGTTTGAACACCGCATAGTATTAAGTTGTCTGCAAACACTAACCTTGTATCATCTTTCTGACTGAGATGTAGATGAGACCGACTCAATCCCTCCAAACGAATCAGGTACTGTTGCACTCCTTACGTCTCTTGGATCTCGTAAGACACCACGCACTTGCTTCCCCAAGATGACGTCCGTTACAGGCTTAGGAGTTGCTCTAACAGATGTAAAAGACTATTGGTACTCAATTCGCTTTGCAACAAAGAATACCAGTGTCCTATCTGTCCTCGAACAGATTAACACTCGAAAGTGACTTCCTTTAGATATGATCAAGGTTATACAGAAATCTATAAAGTAAATGATGCCTAACTTGTCTCTGCCTCAATATGAAAAGAGTTGGAAAACCAATACTTACACAATCAGAGATAACTAGGTATTACAACACCGAGTGCAGCCATACGTTGCTTCTACCAACCTTGTAGTTGATTAACTGTTCTTGAGTGACCTTATTGGAGAAGAGAATGACCGTAAAATAAACAAGAACAAGTATAATCCACCAAGGTTACAGGTTACTCCGACAAATACCACAAAGGAAAATATCTTTTACATGTGCTTCACAACTCTCAAGTGAAGTCTTTCCTATAGTCATTATCCAATTGAACAAAGGAATTTATACCTATACATAACGACTTTCCACAACAAACTTACACCGAAGTGCAAAGAGTTTTCGTAGAATTCCACACAGATTTCTTATGAATGCTTGATTCTTGTGGTTTTCGTTTTATATGTCCTATATTTATAACATTCAATAAGATATGTTTCTTAAGAATAAAGCAATATATTCCTTGTCCAACAAGTTAGTTCGTGACCGTGTAAATAAAACTCTACTTAACTTGCACACAAAGTATCACAGTTTAAACACACATGGAAACCAATTAAAAGATCTAGTCTACCTGTCTATGAAATTCAGGAGTCTCTGATTAAACCACGTAAAGAATATACGCCAGGAAAGTTCGCGAACCGTCCATACTTGAAATCTAGGCTAAATACCAGGAGGTCATATTCGTGTTTAGGTTCACGTACAAAACACACTTTTTGAGTTCAAGAGAAAATCCTGGAGACCAAGGTCGCAAACAGGTTCGCGAACTGTCAGTGCCTACAAGTTCGGTTTAACTGGATTTGCTTCGTAGTACGTGGGCTGGGCCAGTATTCATACTTAGACGTCGTTACGTTTTGGCCATAATCCATCAATACTCGCTCTAGCGTATTACTCGTAGATTCACCATTCGCCCACATTGATTTGTAAGCAAACCATTGTGATGGAAAGTGTATTGAATCTTTCTCATACGTATCATATAACCTTAGTACACTTGTAAAGCATACTAACACAACCTTTAGTTGTGTAGATAGGATACATATCAATAAGATATTCATATTGAAGTAGCCGACTATATTTCGAATGACATAATAAGTAGAATACAAGAGTCCATAAAGTCACAACTCCTACTAACCTTTTGTGGATGAAGATGTAACGATGTCTTTGTAATTAAGCTCCAGTCTTCGTCTTCAAGGTTTCACCTACTTAGTCTGATTCTCATATCCGAAATCTAAACTTTAGTAGACTAAATCAAGAAACGTGTTTTGACATCTGAACTTGACAACTAGCTTGACATACCAACACTAGTAGGTTTGACCGAGCAATGCTCTAACATCAGCAACAAAATAACAACATTGTCATAGTATCAGCTAAATCGGTCACGTTCAACTTCTTACCCCTTGAGACATCAAGCAAGTTGGAAGAACAATCCTTAATTAACATGAGTATCATAAATCCAACTGTCTTCCCAGAATCTAGCAATGTCACCATCATTTACCTTGAACCTGACATGTTTTAAGAAAAACAAATTGCATTTCGTACTAGCTCTCCACATTGATGTTCAATAAGTATACTTTAAAGATTTAGCCATCCAACTAACCTCCCATGCACCATATTTTTCTGTAATCACCCTCCTTCACATAAGATCTTCTTCAACAACATATCTCCAAGACCATTTACACAAAAGAGATATATTCATTTTTCGAAGGTTTTTAATGCCTAAACTTCCGATTTTCTTTTTTCTACACAAAGCACTCCACTTCACAAGGTGCAATTTCTTCCTTCCCACATTGTCATGCCACAAGAAGTCTCTCATAATTTTTTTTTTCCAATTTCTTACGAACTGAAGTAGGCATTTTAAACAAACTCACGTAATAGACAGGAAGACTAGATAATACACTGTTAATGAGAGTTATCTTACCATTCCTCTTAAGAATTTTCTTACAACCAGCCGACTTAGAGTTAAATCTATCCCACCACCTTACTTTTCTTCTTACCCCATTCCCAAAGATTGTGCTTATCACTTTATCTGCGAACACCCATCTCATACCAAACTATTTATGATATAAGACCAAACCAAACCTGAGAAGCAAACTTACGGTGAAGAAATAAGTGACCATTCGACTCATTTGCTTCATTATAGAGTATAGACCTGGCAGCGGCCCGGGTCGGGGCGGGTTCGGGCCGGGTTGTCACGGGTTGCGGGTTACACGGGCTGAAACCCGCGGGTTGGAATTCAATGTGGGTTGTCATTTTTCCAACCCTAACCCGCAAACGGGTTAGCTCGCGGGTTCGCGGGTTAACCCACCAAATTTATATCAACATTTCTAAGTTTAAATTTCTTTACATTTGATGCCAAAATATAAAGCTAAAAATTGTAAAATAATTCAAATTAAGTTAATTAACATCAATCTTAAACTACTTGCATTGCAAAAAAAAAAAAAAAAAAACACTAGTAGTCTAGTACTTCATCTTCAAATTGTATCACATGATTCATATCCCCAAAGTCTCCTTCAATATGATAATAACGATCTCGATTCAATCTCAAATTAGGGTTTCATTCTAACAATTGATTCCAACTCACATAACTATTAGTTCGTCTCTCTTCCCTTCTCTCTCTGCGTTTGATTGTTAGTTAAGACTTTTCAATTATCATTTCTTGCACAAATTAGGGTTCACAAAACCATGATAGACTCTGAGAATCAAAATAACCAGGCCTCTTTAAAAATTAAAAAGAATACTAGTAGTCTAGTACTTCATCTTCAAATTGTATCACATGATTCACATCACCAAAATCTCCTTCAATCTGATGATAACGATCTCGATTCAATCTCAAATTAGAGTTCCATTCTAACAATTGATTCCAACTCACATAATTATTGTTTCGTCTCTCTCCCCTTATCTCTCTGCGTTTGACTGTTAGTTAAGACTTTTCAATTCAATCATTTCTTGCACAAATTAGGGTTCACAAAACCATGATAGGCTTTGAGAATCAAAATAACCAGGCCTCTTTAAATCTAACCGATTCAATGGAAAATCTAGTTCTAGATGATGATAATGATGGTAGTTCATTTGTACTATTCAAAAGGGCCATGGAATCATCTGTATATGTGTCTGGCAGTCACCACCATCCATTATCTTCTTCTCCTCCTAGTTCAAAGACAAATAATGGTAATTTTTATCCTGACTTCATTTCTCATCCCCTGAAACAAGTGGTTGAAGAAGAAGAAAACGATGTGAAAAACTCGAAAAACCCTAACATGTTTGATAATTTAGAACCACCTTCGTATGTTGATGTTGTGTTTAGTCCGTTTACGAACAATGGCGGCAGCAACAGAGGAGGAGATGATAGTAATGATGGTGGTATTATGGTTGAGAGTTCTAGGACTCAAGATTCACTTGGGAGTTTTAGGAATTTGTCGAGGACGGGGACGGGGACAGCTTTATTGAATACGAATTACTTGAAGATATCAGTGTCGAATCCGCAGAAAGAGACTGAAACGACGAATTCGTTGGTACCAAGTGGAGGTACTTACGCTACGTATCAGATTAACATGATGACGAATTGGCTGAGTATAGAGGATCGAAGTTTAGTGTGAGGAGAAGGTTTAGAGATGTTGTGATGTTAAGTAATAGGTTAACGAAGGGTTACAAAGGTTATTTAAAAAAAACTTTGTGAAGAACCATTATGACTTTCATCTTCCATGTTCCAAAGTTGTTGTTGCAGCATGTTTTATGGTTAGTACTTAGAATTCAAAAGATCTAAACGTTGAGCAGATACAAGTGACTTGTCGCTCCCAACGTCTATTGTGAACTTGATGGTTTGTAATGGAAGCCAAACATTCTCCATGCCAAGTCACTCCCAACGTCTATCGTGAACTTGGTGCTTTGTCATGGAAGCCAAACATGATGCATGCTTCCGTAGTAACGCAGCCTTACGTCAGTTTTTCGTCCCAAGTATAATCATAAAACCTAGCATAGAAGCCATAAAACTTGCTCTAAGTGAAATGATAAAAGTAATGTTGATATAACGCAATTGAGCACGACTACAAAGTCGAAGCATGATAGTCATGAAGTATAACATTTACATTCTCGATCGAAGTTGGACACATGAGCTGGAGCTCAAATTGGTATGGAGCTTCCTCAGCTAGTACATTGACGTACACTGGCGGAGCCAGTAATTGACTAGGGTGGTCTATAGCACCCCCCTAATTCTTACCAAATCACATTTTCACCCCTATAATTTTTTATTTTTTTTTAGCCCCCTTCACTATAACTAGAAACTCTAAAAAAAAAAAAATTAGCACCCTCCGGTGTGGTAACCTGGCTCCGCCAGTGTTGACGTACCAGATGAAAGCTCAAACTTTGTTTCGTTCTTCCAAGATTCGAACTCTAGACAAACACTCAATTCCAGTTACATGCCTTCCAGTGTTGCATCTAGCTGTTGCAAAATACTGATGCAGGTCAATGTGGTCATTTGTGGAGGTTCCAAAGGTATAGGTGAAGTGTCATAGGGTAACAGATTGTCAGGTCTTTCCGTAAATTAACACCAAAAACAATACCCCACATGTCACTACAAAACATTAAAACACTTCCCATTTTCGTGGTTCTTGCTGTTTATTTCGCTCTTGATAATATTTTTCAACGCTTTTCTCTTCTTTCCCGAGTTTCTTCTCTTGAGAGAGAAAGAAATTCAGGAGTCCTTCAACAAACCCTAAATCCCTTTCTTTCACAAAACCTAATCCTAGATCTCTGATCATTCAAAACCGATTCAATCAGTTCTCAATTTCTCCCTGCTAACAGCTTGACTTAGAAATTCATTGTTCCTTTCTCGGATTTTCTTCATTGGCACAAAAAGATGTTATCTCTTTGATATCTTTAGGGTTTTTATTCAACAAAAGTTCGCGTAGAAAAAACACTCTGTATCTAATCTTCTTACGATTACTTCAATTTGTTATCATGGCGATTCGGATGACAGTTTCTTACTCTGGTTACCTAGCACACAACTTAGCTTCATCGGCTGGAATTCGTACAGGAGGGAATTGTAGATTGTTTCATGAGTTATTTGGGAAATCTCGAAATCTTATACCGAATCCGAAACCGGATGTTGATTCTAGTAAGAATTTACAATCTGATTTTGTTAAATTCAAGTATAGAAATTTGTCAAATAAACCTGTTTCAATGTATAGTTCGCTTGCTGGAGATCTTTCTGGTTGTTCGGAGTTTGAGTCTCCTTTGATTGTTGGTATGATTTCGATGATGAAATCGTCTGTTTCTGGGTCTGCTGGTGTTGGGATTTTAGGGGTTTCTTCTAATTCTCCTTCTACTATGCTTGGATTCAATGGCGGTTCGTCTTCTTCTTCTTCTTCTTCTTCGTTGTTATCATTTATTCAAGGAACAACGAAGAAATTCTTTCCTAGCAATGAAGGTTTAGTAAAGAATGAAGGTTTAGTTATAGTTGATGAGGTTGCTGATAAAGGTGGTACAAATACAGTTGTAGAGGCTATTGCTTCTGAAATTACTTCCAATTATAAAGATATGAGAATTGCAAGAGAGGTTCGTGGGAAAACTATAGAAAACAATAAATGGTATGGGAAATTAGAGAAAGTTTGGGCGGAAGATGTAAAGGCTATATTTACAGCACTGACTGTGAATTTGCTTTTTCGATCTTGTATGGCAGAACCAAGATCGATTCCTTCCCTTTCAATGTATCCTACACTTGATATTGGTGACAAAATTTTAGCGGAAAAGGTAATAATACTAATACCTCTTGTTTTTAACTGTTAGTCTGTTTCACTTTTGATTGGTAAAATTTTAGACCATTTCAAAATGAATTTGGATGTTGAAGCTCTTTTTTTTTGGGTGTATTACAGGTTTCATATTTATTTAAGAAGCCTGAAGTCGCTGATATAGTAATCTTTAAAGCTCCTCCTGCAGTTTTGCTTGTAAGTTAACTTTCAATAAAGTTTCTGAAACCCAAATGTTAGTTACTACATTTATTATATCATTGTAAATTACGATTAGTTTTTAACGATTACTTGTTTTGCTTCTTCTAGGATAAAGTGTTTACTTCTAGTGATGTGTTTATCAAGAGAATTGTAGCTTTGGAAGGAGATTATGTAGAAGTAAGAATTCTCCCAACATTTCTAATTGCACGTGTTTGAATTTTTGATTCGTATGTCTCCATATTTTATTGAGTTTAAGCTCACAAGAATGATTATGCTCTGATTAATAGGTTCACGATGGGAGACTGTTGCTGAATGGAGTTATCCAAGACGAGGATTTCATTTTAGAGCCTATTGCCTATGAAATGGATCTAGTGGTATGATTCTTTCCATTTTCCACTGGGTTCCTTCAAATTGTTTTTGATTCTAAAGTCCTTGTGTTTCTTTCATTTTTTCATGTGTTTTTAGTGTAGGTAGTAGGGTCATTGTGTTACTAACCATTGACACCTTTCCGTTGTTTGTGCAGTACGTGCCTCGTGGATATGTGTTTGTTTTAGGGGATAATCGCAACAACAGCTATGACTCCCATAATTGGTACACTATCTAACCTTGAGAGTTTTCATTTCAAATGCTGTAATAACATATGCAATTTGAATACCACATTAGGATAACAGTGAAACACGCTTCTATGTGTAGGCATGTAGAAACAATACATTCTCTGTTGTATTATATATCTGACGGTCAAACATGTTTATTTACAGGGGTCCACTCCCGATCAAAAACATATTAGGCAGATCTATTCTTCGTTACTGGCCTCCTGCCAGAATATCCAACACTGTGTATGAAGCACCTACAGAAAAGAGCTATGTGGCAGTTTCTTGACCCAGCTCCAGCTGTTGCTTCATTTGTGTCCTATAATGAGAATTCACTGCCCGGAAACTTCAGAGGTGTTGGGCAACTTTTAACCTGAACCTGATCCGGAAGATTTATCCCAGTGTTCTTTTCCCTTGTTTGTTGTAAATAGTTGGATATTTCAGGCCTGGGCATTCTTGAATGGCTATAGTGGGATGCTTTGTATAACCCCATTACATTCAAGGTTGTCACTCTGAGATACTCAAGTTTTGAAAATGGCCCAATAGAGGTCGTGAATCAAGTTGTCCTCTTTAACTGTACTGTAATGAAAATCTGTTTTAATGGTTGCTCCACTTGGCAACCAATACGCCTCTTGGTCCCATTCTTACTTTTCTCTATATTTCTCAATTTCCTGTGTTTAAATTTGTGACTGTACAGTTCTTCAAGAAAACCACACAAGGCTGCTGATGTTCTGGTAGAGTGTCACTATGCGCATGAAATCTCTCGCGTTTCCCATTCTTTCATGTTCTCTTGTAGCCGATGCAATTCATTTTTTGCATCATCGACCTCCCTGTGGGATTGATCTCCACAGGCAAAATCATGAATCTTCTGTGATATCTCAATCCAACTAAGCCCTGGGTCCTTTTCTGACATAGTTCCTTTTATCTTTCTCCTCATTTCTGCAACCGCATCCCATCTTCCTGCAGCAGCATATAAATTTGAAAGCAGTATCAAAGTCGCGTCATCTTCAACGTTCAGTTTAACACTTTATCGGCAGCTGTTACCCCAAGTTTAAAATTTCTGTACACAATGCATGAACTCAGCAATATTCTCCATAGCGTGGTGTTTTTTTCACCAAAATCTGCTTCCTTGATTAAAACTTCTGCTTCGTTTAACAATCCAGCACGACATAGTAGGCTTACCATGCATGAATAGTGCTTAAACCCATGTTTCATGCCATTTCTCTTCATGTGATTCCAGTACATATTGCCTTCTTCAACCATGCCACGATGGCTACAAGCAGAGAGAAGAGAAACAAAGGTAACTTGGTCTGGTTTCAGACCTTGTTTTAAGACCTCATTGAAAAGCTTGATGGCCTCTTCTGCTTTTCCATGGTTACTATACCCTCCAAGCATTGAATTCCAGCATCTCAAATCTGGTTCTGATACCATTGAGAATACTAACTGAGCAGCTTTAAGATCACCATTTTTGGCATACATATCAACCAGACATCCACATACGCACGTATCTTCTTCGAATCCAGCCTTAACAACCTGGGAATGAATCATTTCACCTTGTCTCAGAGCAGCCATATCAGCACACGAACTCAAAGCATTGCTTATGGAAAAATTGTCTAGTTTGTGACCTTCAGCTTGCATTTTGCTGAAGAACTTGATTGCATTTTCACAATCACCTAACCTTGTATGACCAGAGATCATTTCAGTCCAAGTAATTACATCCTTTGTCGGCATCATAGAAAAAAGTCGTTGAGCAGAGCATGCTTCTCCATTCTTGAAATACATATAAACTAACGTGCTTCCAACAAAAACACTACTCTCAAACCCAAGTTTCTTAACTTGAGCATGGAGCGGTTTCCCGTAATAAGAAGCCGGTAAGTCTCCAGTTCCAGAGATAACAGCTGCAAGAGTATACTCATTTGGCTTTCTGTAAGATATTCGGCATAACTGTATGAATAAAGACACGGCCATACTGCCATCTCCATTCTCTGAAAACCCAGATATCATCGAGTTCCAAGAAACCATATCTGGTTTTTCCATATTTCTGAAAATGCAAAATGCAGTCTCCGTATAACCACACTTGCAGTACATATCAAGGAGTGCATTTTGCAGAGGAACATCAGCTGGTAAATCACAAACAATTACTTGAGCATGAATAATTTTCCCACTGACATGATCTCCTGATCTTCCACAACGATTCAGCAGCATAGAATAAGTAAACAGTGTCGGCTTTGAACCCGTTCCTACCATTTTGCCAAACATTTGAATCCCTTGCTTGAGCTTATCATTCTTCATACACGCACAGATCATTGAATTCCATGCAATGGAATCTCTATCAACCATACCTCCAAAAACCTTGGCAGATTCCAGGTTACCATAATGTGAGTACATTCCAAGTAATGATGTCTGAACCCGGACATCTTCCACAAAACCAAATTTGAATACTTGACAATGCACTTCAGACCCCACCAGTTGATCTTCAAGAGCATAACATGCTCCAAGTAAGCTTGTAAAGGTTGAATTGTTCGGTCTAAAACTTCGAGTTGTCATTTCTGAAAGTACCCGAAACGCGGAGAAGCCTTCATTTGGTGATCGAGAGTACGCTGTGATTAACGCATTAAAGGTAATAATATTTCTTTGAGACATTCCATCGAACACAAGTTGAGAGTCTCGAAGAGAATCACATTTCGAGTACATCGATTGTTCTGAAGAAATGGTGTTTGTAGTGAACCAGTCATGGACATGGACGTAAGGAGTAAGGCATGGAGTTGTCGGGCTTTTCTTATCGAAGTAATTGCTGAACATTTTTTAATCAACGCTTCATACATGAACATAGGCAGATATTGTTCGAGAAATAGAACCAGAATCAGGTTCCAAGTATCATCTCTGAATCGGATAGTAAAAAGGATTTGCAAAATCCGAATATTAAACGTTTACTCGGTAGCTGATACGAATTGTTGTTGAAAGGTGTCGTAAATTAAATGCTTATACCCTCCACACACCACCAACCTTTACGTTCCCCCTCTTCGCTGCAGTAGTCTATATAAGAATATCTTCGAAACGAGGAAAAAATATTTTTATATGGAGGTCTATCTTAGAAAGCTCAATCTATTTTTGCTATACCTATGTCTAGAAATATACATACGTATGCATGAGAATACACAAAAATGTACCTAAGTAATACTAATACTGATCAATCTTTGTTTAGTTGCACAAAACTCAACAATTGCTTAAACATTTGATAAGCAAAACTATATGAGTGAAGCTATTTGTACTCAATTGTGGAAGAAAAAACATCGAATCCACTATGAATTAAAAGGATCTTACAAAATGGTTACACAAATCTCTAGATCTTAAATTTTAATGTACGACAAGATCTATACTATTTATATTATAGTGTCGGTTATTCTTATATGGAGGTAGGTTATTTAAGACGGGACCGGAAAAATTATGACTTATTCCAATATGGAGTTTATTCTTAAATATAACTAGCCCAAGTCGGGACCAGAAAATTTTATTCTTATATGGAGGTTATTCCTATGTGGAGTATTCTTAAATAGAGGGTACAATGTACTTGTAATCACTACCGTTAGTAGTGCTAGATGGACGTCACTAGACCGAGTTTTATGGCAACTTCAACTAGTTTCACGTTAGATTGAAGACGACGTTAGTCTTATGGTTTCCGGAAAGATCAACTTACTTGAGCCTTTTTTTTTTAAACGAAAAAAGGCAAATTGAAAAGATTCTAAGTTATCAGAAACGTGACAAAGAAATCAAAATGTTACATGGATGTGCACAACAACCCAATTACATATCAGAGTAGACAAACGGAAACCAAAAAAAAAAAAAAAAACTCTGTTAATGGCCCAATTATACAACAAAGAATTCACCTCAATGATCAACTGAGTATTCCTCATCACATTGTTGTACAGTCTGTTGTTTCTTTCCCTCCAAACACTCCACCAAATTGCGAAAGGGAGGTAGCCCCATAATCTCCTAACTCTGCGCTTACTCTTCTTGTTACTTCACTCTCTGATACGTAACGATCAATGGTACCTAGAGTCAGTAGTGTTAAGAGAATAGTGAAAGAAAGTATAGAACACAGACAAGAACAATTAGGCTAATTTCTTCTTCTTCTATTAATCTTGTGAGAAAAACTTTACAGCTTGTTAAGTCACAACTATTCTCTAGCTCTAGGTCTTTTATTCCATTAGTCGCCCTCTTTTTATAGGCAAACAATCTTACGTAAATAAGGAAAGGCTATGAATTTCTGAATTCAGTAACTCACTAGACTAGGTAACCTAACTATACTAGGAAACCCCAAGACTTCTAGGCCAAGTAACTCATAAAGTTTCTAACAACCTCAAGCTAGTACCACGCAGGGTACTCCTTAGTCGATAAGACTCTCTAACCCATTTTGGGTTCTCTTCTACGATACTCTCGTATCATGGCTCCCCCATTTTAGGAAGCTGAAACTCCTATGTAAGCTCAGAACTGAAGGTGGGGAAACTCATCCTCACCTTGCTCCCTGTTAAACCATTTTGCTTTGCTTGGTACTTGACATGTACGTCTCACACGAAACATTACACGATTACCTCTTCTGGTAGGCGTCACTTTTGTTTCAACAATGCAATCTTCTTTGAGAGCTTCTTCTTGTTTTATCCACAAGTCTTCTACATGTGGTAACTTCAATTCCTGAACATCAACTTCATTAAGTAGTGGAGGTTCAAATAGCTTCAGGTATTTTGCATTAATGACGGAATACATATGCATATATGGTAATGAAAAACATTATCTCCAAATTGCTTCAGTATTCTGAATGGTCCATAACGTATAGGTTTAAACTTCTTCCCTTCACCCTTAAGTCGTTATTTCCCTATACGTAACCATGCTGAATCTCTCATAGAAAAGTTAAAAGGAACATGATGTTTATCATGTTTAGCCTTGTACTTAGCTTGAGATTTTTGTAAATGAGCCTCTACTAAAGTATGTATCTTACTTATCTTCTCAATAAATCGTTGAGCTCTAGTGTCTTGTTCTTTTGTCAGTACAATGTCTTGAGAAGTGGAGGAACCCATATCAAATGGACTATAAGGAAAATAGCCTAGACAAACTCCAAAAGGAGACGTCAGAGTAGTCCCATGAAATGCTTGATTCAAAGAAAACTGTATATAAGGTAAACTCTCATCCCAAGTCTTAGGATGCTTGGAGTGATACCCTCGTAAGAGATGAATTAAAGTTCGGTTCACCTCTTCTGTTTACCCATCTGTTTGGGGGTTAAAAGCGGTGTTATGCTTGAGTCTTGATCCATTAGACTCCATAATTTGGTCCAAAATTGACCTAGGAAACGACTATCTCTATTGGAGATGATGGAAATAGGTAAACCAAAATGTTTCCAGACATGGTGAAAGAATAACTTAGCTGCACCTTCCCATGTCACTGTCTTCTTACAAGGAATCAAATTGATCATCTTGCTGAACCTATCGACTACAACAAATACGTGATCATTCCCTGATTTTGTCATGGGCAAACCTCCTAAAAAATTCATTGAGATGCTTTCCCATGGTCTAGTAGGAACTGGTAATGGCATGTACAATCCCCTCTTCCGGTTGGACGGTTTTGAGGTATTGCACAACACACATCCTCGAATGTACTTAGAGACATCGAGATTCATCGTTGGCCAGTGCATATACCACTTCAAATTTAGTAATCTTTTCTCCATACCAAAGTGACCAGCTACACGAGAAGTATTTTCTTCTCATATCTAGTGGATACTATTTCCGTGAGGTATACATAAGGTCGTTCCTTTGCACATCAATTCATCCACTAAACATAACTCACTTGAATGCCCTTGACTTAACCTCTTGTACTCTTCTCTGAAATATTAATCTTCCTCATATCTTTGAGCATACTCACTTGGAACAATGGTTGAGACTTCATTACTACGAATAAGGCCACACAGGTGGGTGGTATGGACAACATGTCATCTAGCTTGTTTATTACTCATTGCTTGTATTTAAGGTGAATATTAACCTGCTCCAAGTAGGATGCCCACTTCATGTGTCGATCATGTTGTAACTTAGATTGGGTTTGGAGATACTGCAAAGGTTTATGATCAGTATGAACCCCAACTTGTTTTCCATGCAGATATGGTCTCTAATGCTTCATAGCTAGGTGCATAGCATACAAATCTTTGTCATACTTAAGATAGTTTTGAACTGGTCCTGTGAACATCTCTGAGTGATATGCTACTGGTTTCCCATCTTGGAATAGCACTACCCCTAATGCACAGTTATATGCATCTGTTTCTACCTCGAATGGCCTCTGTAAATTAGGCAATGCCAAAACTGGTGCTTCTGAAATCTTCTTCTTTAGCAATTGAAAAGTAGCTTCATGCTTGGGTTCCCATTCAAATAATGCATATCTTTGGTTAAGCCATGTAAAGGGCTGCAATTTGAGAAAATTCGTATAAACTTACGTAAGTAGGAAACTCCTGAATTATATGATACTTCTAGGTGCTGGCCATGCAGAAATAACAACAACCTTTCCTGGGTCGACTTTAATTTACCCTTTTCCAATCGCAAATCCGAGAAAAACCAATTCCTGCCTCCCAAACTCGCACTTCTTCTAATTTAACCTTAAAGAATTTTCTTCTATTGCGGACAATACCTTGGTGATCAGATGTTCTTCCCAAGTCCTGTCGAAAACCAAGATATCATCCAAATATACGATAACAAAATCGTCAATGAAGGAACGTAATACCTCATTCATGAGTCGCATTAAGGTCGAGGGTGCATTGCATAACTCAAATGGCATCACTAGCCACTCAAACAGTCCTTGTCGAGTTTTGAATGCAGTTTTCCAGGTGTCCTCTTCTTTAATTCGCACTTGGTGATAACCATATTTGAGACCAAGCTTAGTAAAATATATAACATCCCCTAGTTGGTCAAGAAGATCATCGATCCTTGGTAAAGGGTATCTATTCTTGATTGTGATCTTGTTTAGGGCTTGATAATCTACACACATTCTCCAACCTCCATCCTTCTTTTGTACTAGTAGAACTGGAGAGCCGCAGGGAGAACAACTAGGTATTATTTCCCTTTGTTCAAGCAACTCTTGCACTTGCTTCTTAATCTCCTCTGACTCAATTATAGAAGTCCTAGATAACCCCAAGTTTGGTTAAGAGGCATCTCCAACGAGTGTAATCTCATGCTCAACACTTCTCTTTGGTGGTATGGTAACCTCTTCTTGAAACAAGTCTCTAAACTTCTCTTTTACTAATCTAATGTCACTGTTTTGTGCAGATGACAATGCAGTATGTAGCACCATCTTCTCTTCTCCCAGTACTAGTCTGATCAATATCAAAGAGAATTTCCCACAAGCATTAATCAATCTCTTAACTTGGTTTGTAGTTACCAAGTTCATAGGTAAATGACTCTTGCTTGCTGGAACTCGATACTCTTTTCCATCTTTAAGGAATCGATAAATCCTTTCTCTGTGATAGAGTACTGCATCTCTCTTCCATAAATATGGGTTCCCAAAGATAACTGGTACTACATCCAGAGGTACCACGTCACAAATAATCTCATCTATGTACTTATCTGTGATAGCATTGTGTGGTTACTTGTAGTTCAGTGTCCTTATGTATCCATCCCAAGGGTAAGGTTTAGGATGAGCTGTTGTAGTAAGTCCCATTTGTTGTACCAACTTGTCGGAAATCAATTTTTTCTGACTCCCTGGATCAACAATAGCTTCTACCACACTTTGTTTCACTTGAATCTTGGCATGAAGAAAATTCTTCTTCTAGATCTGCTTCTTCTTTCTCATTATTTCCTAGCATCAATGTGAGGTTTGGATCTGGTTGGTTTATCCGGGCAGATCTTCTATGTTAGTATCTTCTGCTAATATGGTAGTTCTTTTTGGATTCCTAAGTCCTTCACTCTCTCGTAATTTTCTTGGTTTGAGATGAGGATGTAAGATCCAGCATGTATCTTTAACATGCCATTTTCCTTGATAGTGTTCACATACCTTGTCTTCCTTATCAGTTGAAAAAACCTCAGTCTTGTTGGTTTCAGCTCTTCTGGAACCCCTATCAATTCCTTGATTCCAACCCTCTTGTTCTCGGTATTAACAACACACTTACTCTTGAATTCAACGACTACTGCCTTAGTAATGGATCTTCAATATTCACCACCCTAAAGAGTTTCAATTATCTTTGTACGTAATCAACAAGTCCACCTGCATACTTGCAGAAAATCTCATCGCTATCAGTATCAAGTGCTAACGCAAATGCTTGGTTAAAAAATTCAGTAGTCTAATCTTGGACATTCTGTTAATATTTGTTCCGAAGATGTTGCCACTTGAACCATCTTTCATCTTCATAACCAAGTATGTAGAATAATCTCTTTGAATTTTTGCCAAGTCATGTGCTCTAACTCATGTTTCTTCTTATAAGATTTCCACCAGGTCGGGGTATGGTTTGAAAACTTCAAACTGGCAAAAGTGATCTTCTGGGATTCGACAAGTTGGTGGATAGTAAAGTAGGTTTCTGACTTATTTATCCATCCGTCTAGTATATCTGCATCCATAGTGTAACGCCCCAAAAATCTACCTACTTAGAAGTCAAAGGCACAATCTACACTCGGAGGCTTAATGATCTAATACATACATTTAAAACTCTAAATTACCAGTTTCTAATACAGATTACCCCAAGTCTAAACACTCTCTGATATTATATAAATGAAAAACCTCTCAAGTGATATAAAAGTATAATGATGTGTTGTTGTTACCAAAAACACAGATGTAAAATATATCACAAACATCTTTATAACTCGCTAACGCTTTAGAGTACCAACGTAAGTCTTCACGTGCATCATCGCTTCCGATAACTGAAACTGAAGTGGAAACGAGTGAGCACATCATCCTGAAGGGTGCTCAGTGGAAAACAAGTACATCATTCAAGTAATTACTAACATCCTTTACAGTTCTACTAAAAGAAAGCAGTAAACACCTTTTACACCCAATCAAACAATTCAAGTCATCGAAATATAACATGTTAAATAAGGATTGTTATTCTAACTCGTCCCCACATAACAATCTCATAAAGTGCCCATACATATTATGAAACCAGGATTTCTCCCGAGTAAACATTAGCATAACCAGTCAGATAAAAGCAGATTGGTTAGCACTAATAAGGCCCTTTAACACCCTTTTCATTCTAATTGCTATAATTTTTGTGATACATTTGTAAATCACATTGCAACATGATATAGGCCTATAGTCAGAAATAACACTAGGATTTTCAACCTTAGGAATCAAAGTTAAGAAAGTACTATTTACCTCACCCAGCAGCTTAGTCTTCAAGAAAAAACTCTGAATAGCCTTCACAAAATCAGCTTCAATAATGGACCAACACACTTTGAAGAAATGGCTAGAGAAGCCATCAGGTCCTGGAGCTTTATTAGACCCAATACAAGATAAGGCATAGACAATTTCATCCCTTGTAACTGGATCAGTAAGAGATCTGGCATCCTCTTCTTGAACCATATTAGAAAATTTAACAAACTCAGCTTCATCTTCAGAAAAAGAATTATGATTAGCATTACTAAACAGGTTAGAGAAAAATTGGATACATTCCACAGCAATATCCTTGTCCTCCTCCAATATATTGCCCTCTCCATCCCTTAAAGTAAGAATATTATTCCTGCTTCTTCTCTCTTTCAGGGAATTATGAAAAAAGGCAGCATTAGAATCTCCCACATCCATCCATTGCACTCTTGATTTTTGCTTCAACATAGATTCTTCTTTTCTTCTAAGTGGTGTGAGTAGTTTTGTTGGGTAGAGGTTTGTTTAGGTTTAAATTATCTGGTTTAATTTGTATTTTTTTGTGAGATTGGGATGTTATTGATGTGGCTAGGTATTCTAGTGGTGGTGTGGGTATAAATAAGTTGAAGTTTTAGAACAGGGCATTGCAGGCCAAATAGATTGGGAGGTATAGAAATGAAATATATGCTTTGGAAGGATGCTTGGCTGAACGGTCAAGAACTTAGAGTTGTTTCCCTTTGTCTTATAGCATTAGTAGATTGCAGGCAGGGAAGTGGAGGATGTAGCTCAGTTACTGACTAGGATCTCTGACATAAATTTCAATACAGGCTAAGAAAATTTTGTTATAGTTTCTTTGATTGTTATTGATGTGTCTAGGTATTCTAGTGGTGGTGTGGGTATAAATAAGTTGAAGTTTTAGAAAAAGGCATTGCAGGCCAAATAGATTGGGAGGTATAGGAATGAAATATATGCTTTGGAAGGATGCTTGGCTGAATGGTCAAGAACTTAGAGTTGTTTCCCTTAGTCTATATAGCATTAGTAGATTGCAGGACAGGGTAGTGGAGAATGTAGCTCAATTACTGACTATGATCTCTGACATAAATTTCGATGCAGGCCAAGGAAATAAGCAGTTTTCAGTTTCAGAGTGTTATTATAAGTCTATAGAGGCTGTAATGTTTTTGCTTGTTTATCTTTGGATTTTGTTATGAATAACTAGTTGGCTGTAATGTTTTAGATTTTTTGTATGATTTCTTTGGTGTCCTATAACATGTCCTAGACAAAATTCATCAACCTGATGTGTAAATTTTTCACTGTAACATCATCAAACCAAACTACAATATATGAACTAACCACACCTACAATCACATGGAAGTACAGACTACCATGAACTTAAAACACATCCACATTTCTAATCACAATCAACAAACACAAAAATCAGACAAATCAACAAAAATCCTACAACAACAAACATATCTGAGAGATTCAGACCTTCAATACTCATAACCAGAAATTTAATCATTAACACTCAATGGTTTCGACTATAGATGTTGTAAATTTCCAATTCAAAGGGATACAAGTGAAATACCTTAACCAATAGAGCATCGTCAGATCTAAAATTTGAAATCAGTTTCATTCCTTCTATAAGAAATCGACTAAACTCAAACCAGTTTCCAAATCGATATTTCATAGAAGATTTGATTGATTCAATGATGTTGATGAAGTTCCCGCACGCTAAATCTCACTGTGCTCAATGAAATTGCCGATCAAATTCGACGTCGGCAGGGAAAGAAACTGGTGAAAGAAAAGAATCCGGTAGAGAAAAAGAAACATCGAGAGAAATGAGTGGATGTGGCAGCTTAAGTTGTTGGTGTTGGACATACATCTGAGCTAATTCAGACACAATAAATGGTTTCATAATTTCAGTTGATTTTCTTTTATTTTCTTCTGGGTTTTCTTAATTTCGGATCTGTGGTATTAAGTTGCCGTTGAAATAAAAATACGGTTTTGTTACGATGCTGGGGTTGAAATTTCATCAGCCCAAAAGTTGGGCGGGGAAGAGAAAAGTCGAGGCTAACTTAGGAAGTTCACCCAAATATTGAGGGTAGGCGGGTAGTTGCACCAACAAAAACACGGAGCACTGTAACATATCGCATTTTCAGTAACCATTGAAGACGTTACGAGCTTCCCAACATCGTATGCGTGTTGCTGAAATGCAAACCATCGCTAATGGTGTTGTTGGTAAAACCTGAATTCGTGTAGTGTATCTCAAGGCTTGGGATGCTTTATGCAAGCCTAAAAACTTAGGAGGAATGGGCTTAGAGACCTGGTAGATAAAAAAAAACCTCAACTAGGAAGAATTTTGGAACTTGTTAACTAACACTAATGCTTTGTGGGATCAAGGTATTAAGGTTACGTATTTTAGGAACTGTTTGCACCCTTAAGCCGATAAGATAAACAAAATCGGCTCTGGGATATGGCAATGCATCCAGAAGGGGTTAAAACACATCAAACCATACTGCATATGCGAAATTAGAACTGGAGAAAGTTCTAATATCTGGAATGACTTTTGGATTCTGGACATACCAAAACTTGACATAAATCAGTTAATCAATAACAACAATATATAATTAGAACTGTATCTGATTTGATTGAACATAACACTAGTGAATGGATTTCTGAGCTAATTTATGTCACCTTTAGAAGCCATGTTGCTGATGCAATTTGTCTGATTAACTTAAACGAAGGGAATCGATATACAAAGGGGTTTGACAAAGGAATTTGACAAACCATCATAGCCATCAATTGTTTAAATCAAATGATCTAGGTAGTTAATGACGTGGCAAAATATGTTAGCCATATTCTTGGACGACTCAAGCTTAGCGAGCCTTCTAATAATTAAGGAAAGATAAAAAATCAAATCAAACATAAATAATTTCTCAATTAAAGGAAGATAAAAAATAAAACATAACCAGTTTCTCATAATCCTTTTCGTCTTCTTTTCAGCAGTAGTGCAGTACCTTTTGGAATCTATCTTAAATCAACCTTTCGAAGGAAAGAAAAACTAGACAATTGCATGCAGTGATCTGAATACTGCCCATTTCAATTAAGCGAAACACTCTTTTGTAAACATAACGATTTCATTACCCAACCTCCATCTTCCATGGAAGCTCAACCTCATGAGGAAGAAAAGTATGTACATAAGAAATCACAAACGAGAATTTTGAAATCCAGTCAACCGATACATACATATATAATCCAGTCACAAAGTAATAAAAAATCTTCCTCCATCTCCTTTTAGAGATATTGTCCGAGATAATTGATTGTAATCAACACTAGTCGTATCATTAATTTGTTTAATAGTTAGATTCACACTCTAGCTAACGCCTATGCTATTGTATCTTGTATCTTTTTCAGTTCCACATTTTGAGACACAATTCTCATTAAAAAGTTAATCATCTTTAACTTGGTGACAACTTTGTTTAATCAACATTCGTTTTCCCAATTTCACCCATTCCGTATACCCCAATCAAATTAGTCTCATCGACCCTCAATCCTTCCATGACATCAGCCATAACAGACTCTCATAATGGAATGGAAGGACTTGAAATCTGGATATATTGAAGTACAGAAGGATTATAAATACTATAATGAAACATATTCATACGGTTGATATGCAACAGAGCTGCAATAGACGGTGAACTAAGAGAAGAGGAACTAGGTTTACTTTTTTTTTTCAAAATTACAGTACTAAAAAATTCCCTTATTTTTATTTATAATTAAGATTTTTTAATCTTTTCTTAGTTAGACGGCTCGGCTAAGTTTGAGCCATTAAAAAAAAGGCTAAAAAAATTGTGCCACATCATCAACTACCCGAACCCTTAAATTTAAAACAATTGATGGCTATGATGGTTTGTCAAATTCTTTTGTCAAACCCCTTTGTCTATTGATCCCCTTCGTAACTTAAATAAGCACAACCAAGATAGAGTCAGATGGATGTTAGAGAAAAATGACACTTTCACAACCACATCTCTATAAACATCACTTAGGGGTCATACTGATCTGCGCCTAATTCTCATTGGGAGAAAATTTGGAAAATCTAGACGGCACCAAAAACAAATGTGTTTGTTTGCAAGTGTGCATAATACATGTATACTACTACTGCCATCTTATCCAGGTTCACTAGACTGCAGAACATCTGCTCTCTTTGCCAATTCCCTAATGAAACTCTAGAACAAATCCTGTTAGAATGTTTATATGCGAGAAGTGTGTGGTTTGCAGCTGGAGTCAGGCCTTTTCCAAGTGGAATACCAATACCAACATTCAAGGATTGGATCTTTGGGTGGATTATCGAACCTACAAGATGGAGAAGTGAAGAAGGATCATGGAGAAGTTTTTGTGTTGTGATCACATGGCATATATAGAAAGCGAGGTGTGGAAAAGTTTTCCAAGGAATTGAACAACAACATCTGCCGACAATGAAAAGAGCAATCGAGTTCTGGAGAAAACAACAACAACAGTGAAGTAAAAAACAAGAAGAATCAAGCAGTCAGACAAAAATTGTGGTCTTTTCCACAAAAAGACCAAATGAAAATAAACCTGGCAGTAGTGTGGAATGAAACATTGAAAACTATTTTGTGATATGATAATAAGGAATGATTGTGGCATTTGCAGAGAAGTCAGAGCGAGCGGAGCCAGAGCTCAGAGTAGAACAGAAGGAGAGGTGATGGCTGTCAATGATGCAATTCAATGAGGAATCAATGCTCAACACACTTTGATACATATATAGTACAACATCAATACCATGTATGGTATTGTGACAGACGAAGGAAGAAGAGCACACTAGTAAGCCAAATCCCTCTGGAAGAACACGGACAAAGCTTCACTGTTATCGTTTGTGCATTCTCAGATCTTTACTTTCAAATAAATCTCTAAGGAGGCAAACAAGGCGACAATTGCATTGGCTCATAACCTAAATGGAATTGCACCCTTTTATTTGTCTATCCTCCTTTTTGTTTTCACTTTTGATGCAAGGCTGGCTTCTAATGTTAGTAGCCGGCAAACATTTGTCTTTCCTTCAATTCAGTAATACATGGTTTGCTTATCAAAAAAAGAAAAGAAAAAAAGAACAATGTATAGACCGGAGGTTAGATTTTACTAAAAATAAATTGATCATGCTTTGTCCTTGTGGACCCTCCTCTTTAAATTCAAAAATTTAAGAAAATTAAAAAAAGAAAAAGGTCAAAATTCTCTAGCCGGTTCCTCTAGAGTTTTCACATGGGTGATACCAACCCTCTCCCCAATTTGCCAAACTAATTGTTTCCGTCTAGTTTTGGGGCCATTGAAAACGTTCAGTTATCTACACCCATGTTTAACCAAGAATTTGCATTTATTATTTCGAAGATGCCTTTGAAATTCAAAAACCCAATCTCGCGGCGAATACATCTGAAAAAAATGAAGATAGATGATATCCCAACTGTTCATTTATAATTTTCTCAAAACAAGATCTCCAAGATTCTCAGAGACTCAGACAGCCTCCCCCTTTCTCTCTCTCCCCCCTCAGTCTCAGTTAGAGTGTGGGAAAATATTACCGAAAAGAAGAAATGATTTTATTTTTGGGAAAACATCATCTGGTTTTATTTCAGATTTATGCTTAAATTTTTTGATCCAGAAGATTTCAGGTGTTCTTAAGCTTCGTATTCAATTCCACTTTCAGGTAAGGCTCGCCCTTTTCTTTTGAACTCTTTTTGAGTCGGTGTCTGATTTCTTGATTTTTTTTTTTTTTTTTTTTGAAAACTTCTTCCTGATTTTTGATGTTTTTTTTTTTTTATTTTGATTTTGGATATTAAGATTTTGGCAGAATGTTGAGATCTTACATGCGGAAGAAATCTAATGAAGAGATGGAGAATGTACCACTAAACCCTAAAGATTCTATAGTAAATCCTAATTTTGTTCAAGGAATTAGGGCTCCGTTACATACCATACCAGAACCAACACAAATTTTGTTAGAAGAAGAATCTGGTTACAGTAAAAGTAAACATACTACACCTACTAAAGGGGGAAAGACCTCTGGATCCGCACTTCGGAGTAAGTTTGGGTGGGCGAATAAGAATGAAGGGACCAAAAATGCTGCTGCTGATGATGCAACTCACAATTTGCATCAGTTTCCAGTGTCCAGCCGTGGTGGGAATAATAATTTGCCCAGTGTGACTCCTCGTTCTGTTAGGACAGTGGGAAGGTCTACAACTAGCCATTCTGAATCTAGTTCCATTTCGACCTTCAGTACACCAACAAAGAGTGTCACTAAACCAACGGCTTCTGCATTTAGTGGTGCAAGACCTCCAATGAGCATTGGTGCTCGCTTTGGAAACCCTGGCGCACGAATTCCTTTCTCTTCTACTTCTGTTGTAAATACAGTCCAAGTGCCTGATTTCGAGCTCAAAGAGGACCCTTCATTCTGGATGGATCACAATGTACAGGTAAAAATATTCACTCGAATTTGATTAACTTCAGGATTACTTTTGGTGCATTTGGCTTATTTAGGGGAAGAGTCATTTTACCTGCATAAAAGGTCGGGTTAAGGCTTAAGTTGATGGGGGCTATAATATATATTCCTTTTCAGGTTTTAATACGTGTCCGTCCATTGAATAACATGGAGCGGGAACAACAGGGTTATAACCGGTGCTTAAAGCAAGAGAATGCACAGAGCATTTCTTGGGTTGGGCAACAGGAAGCTCGTTTCACATTTGATCACGTGGCATGTGAAACAACTAGCCAGGTCTATATTTACAAAATACTACATAATAATGTTTTATTCTAGTATTTGATGAATCCAGCTTTCTGAGGTTTGCTTGGAATTGAATTTTATGCAGGAAATGCTTTTCAGAGTGGCAGGTCTACCAATGGTAGAGAATTGTCTCTCTGGATACAATAGCTGTATGTTTGCATATGGCCAGGTACTTCTACATGTATTTTCTTGGTTTCTACAGTTATGATTGGCTAACGTTCGTGTCTGTTGTCATGATTCTTGACAGAATCTTTAGTTGTCATAAATGATTGCCACAACTTTTTAATGATCAAGCGGATACTGCGAATAGTTTCCGTTTAACCAGTTTTGACACATAATTATCCTTAATTGGTTTCGGTATATTGTAAAATCGTGCACTGATTATTTCTTTCAACAGACTGGGAGCGGCAAGACACATACAATGCTTGGAGAAATTGCTGACTTGGATGTCAATCCCAGTCCAGATCGTGGAATGACACCACGTATCTTCGAATTTTTGTTTGCAAGAATAAGAGCTGTAATTTTTTCGCATCTCTAGTTAATTTCATTGTGCTCTTTGAACATTTAATCCAACTGGCTGATGTGTTCGTCCATCATCTATTTGCAGGAAGAGGAAATCCGGAGGGATGAAAAGTTAACGTACAATTGCAAGTGCTCCTTCTTAGAGATCTACAATGAACAGATAACGGATCTTTTAGATCCCTCATGTACTAATTTGCTTGTAAGTTTGCACTCTTTTTATACAATTGAACCTCTAGAGTCTTCAGTTTTTATTTTTATTTTACCCTCTTCATCTTTATCTATTTGCAGCTGAGGGAGGATATGAAAACAGGCGTGTATGTTGAGAATCTAACTGAATTTGAAGTTAACACAGTGAATGACATTCTTTGCCTTCTTACACGGGTTACGTTACTTTGATTCTTTCTGTCATTGGTTCTCTTTTTCTTTCTTTCTCTCCGTTTGTTTACTCACATGGAGCCTTCTTGACTCTCGACAGGGTGCTGCAAATAGGAAGGTGGCAGCTACAAATATGAACAGAGAAAGCAGTCGTTCGCATAGTGTCTTTACATGTGTGATTGAGAGTAGGTGGGAAAAAGACTCCACCACTAACTTGCGGTTTGCGCGATTGAACCTTGTTGATCTTGCTGGTTCAGAAAGGTAATGTGCTTAATGTCAGTTGTTGAGTATGAAATCATACTTAGGCTTGACAAACAAAGCTTGTACATCGCTAACATTTTTCAAACAGGCAGAAAACATCCGGAGCTGAGGGTGAGCGTCTAAAAGAAGCAGCGAGTATTAACAAATCACTATCTACGTTAGGGTACTTGCTTCCATACAAATTTCTACTGCAATCCTTCCTCTGATTTTGCTACTTACCTTATAGCGAAGCTTCATTTTCATCACTGTTGTTTTTGACACAATTTCATTCTTGTTTACTTGCATATACAGCCATGTAATAATGGTTCTAGTGGATGTGGCACAAGGGAAGCAGCGACATATACCATATAGAGATTCAAGACTTACTTTTCTTCTCCAGGTCAGATTCCAAACATAAGGTTCTTGACTACCACTGGTTCCTTATCTAGGCATGGCCTTAGTTGTGGTCTTAATATTATGCAGGACTCGCTGGGTGGAAATTCAAAAACTATGATAATTGCTAATGTCAGCCCTTCAATCTGGTATATGTTCGTCTTTTTCTTTTTGTTATAGTATTTCAACTTTGGCATACTGTTTTTGAGTGACCTTCTATTCTATGCTTGTAGTTCTGCTGCCGAAACCCTGAGCACTCTCAAGTTTGCACAACGGGCTAAACTAATTCAGAACAATGTAATGGTTACTTAAAGTCATTGTCAATAATTTATTTTTCCTATCAATTATATATCTGATAGAAAATAATGGCTCGCTTCTCCTTCATCACCTAAAAACCATCTCTTTTTCTTGAATAATCAAGGCTATTGTCAATGAAGATGCATCGGGGAATGTAATGGCGTTGCAGCACCAGATACACCTATTGAAGGTCATTGATTCGATTCAAACTATGTTTGTTGGTTTTGGCCCATCAATGCTATTTTAGGCTGTAGTTGACTGGAACTTTTTACACAGGAAGAACTTGCTGTTCTCAAGCGGCAGAATGTCTCTAGGTCCCTCTCATATCGTTCGGCAATCTTTGGGGATGCCAACAGAAAAGGTACCGATGCTCCACATGATCAAGACATACCTGATATGGTTCTTGAATGTGTAGATGGCTCCCAAGGGTCGGCCTGTTTGGATATTGTGCGATTGTCTACCAGACAGGTAATGCTGGTTACAGTTATCAAATGGGGTTGTTCCCCAAATACCCTGTCAGGATTTATTTGGTTATGATGAGATCTGTGATGTTTTGTTATTTTTACATTAGATGCAATCTCTGGAAACGACCCTGACCGGTGCCTTGAGAAGGGAACAGATGGCAGATACTTCAATGAAGCAGCTAGAAGCTGAAATAGCACAGCTGAATCGTTTGGTAACTTATTTGCATCTGATAAAGTAATCTATGTTTTACTTTTTTTCAATTAAAATTATCTCAACCAGTTAGTGAACCATCTTATTGCAGGTTCGTCAACGGGAGGAGGACACTCAGTGCACCAAGATGATGCTGAAGTTTCGTGAGGACAAGATTCAGAGAATGGAGTCGCTGGTGGGTGGTTTGATACCTTCTGATGCCTACTTATTGGAGGAGACAGATGCTCTCTCTGAAGAGCTTAAGTTACTTCGAGTAAGAGCTGATAGAAACCCTGAAGTAACTCGTTTTGCGCTCGAGAACATCAGGCTTCTGGAGAAAATTAGAAAGTAATTCCCCTATAGCTCTCTAACACATATACACATTTCCAAATTGCTTTATTTGTTATACTTACTTTTTGTGCTTGTAGGTTTCAGGACTTTTATGAAGAAGGAGAGAGGGAGTTGTTAATGACGGAAGTATCCGAATTGCGCGATCAGGTCTTTCTTTATTCATGATAGTTTTAATTTTCCTTTTGTTAGTTTACTCGGTAGTATACTAATTACATTTTTTTTTACAGCTACTTCAATTCCTTGAAGAGAATAGCAAGATGTATAGCAATCAAAATGTTACTGTGCCACCACAGGTCAGTTAGTTACTCAGTTTACGTCTTCACAAGCATCTTGCATATTTTCAATTGATGCGTGTCTCGTATGATTCGTTGCTCTTGACTCCTTTACCTTGACACATGTTTTCGAAGTTTGCTGAACAGCGTGTGGATTTTATTTTTCAGGGAGCTTCAATAGCAGATCAAGCATTCAACAATCATTTGCATGATGCAGTTGAGAAAGAGAAGGAAACTCTGAAGCAAGAAATTATACTGAAACATGCAGAAGATATTATGCATTTGGAACTGGAGCTGGATATATTAAAATCCATTATCCAAGAAGAGAGATCATCTCGTATCAGTATAGAGGAAAAGGCTTCATCTCTGGGAGATGGTCTTGAGATGGCAAAAGAGAGGTATTCACAGATGAGCAGGCAATTGGAAGACGCCCACAGAGAGTTGAAAGATGCAAGGTCTGTAATTAAAGCACTCGAATCACAAATTCTTGCCATGAGTGAGGTGGAGGATTTGACGGGGGATGCTGATTATTTGGAGCTTCTAAGTAAAAAGGATCATGAAATATCCATTCTACAAGCGCAAATACGCAGCCATGAACTAAGAAATCCTCCGGTTCTTCAGCATTCGAAGATTGAAGATCTCTCCTTGCAGAACAGGTTGAAGGGAGTAAACAACTCTCTTGAAAAAGCCAAGAAATTGAATCTGTGGTACAAAAGTGATAGAGCATTTCAGGCATCAAATGAAAAAGAAACAGAAGAAGTTCGCAGACAGGTTGAGGCAGAAACAGCGGAGGTAATAGTATGCCTCGAAGAAGAGCTCATGACTCTACAGCAGCAGGTCATGGAGTTCCATGTAAAAGAGGTAGAAACTAAACAGAGCTTGATGATGCTAGGAACTGAGAAAGGAAATCTCTTGAAGAAGCTAACTACGATGACTGACGACAATAAACGCATCCAAGAAGAGCTCATGCATCTTCACCAGCAGGTTCTGGAATGCAATGCAAAGGAGCTAGAAACAAAAGAGAGTATACTGATGCTGAAAGCAGAAAAAGAGGATCTCTGGGAGAAGCTGTTACTGATGACAGACAACAACGAAAGGTTACATGAACTAATTCAGGGTAAAGATGAGGAACTGAAGGTGTTAAGCGATGAATGGGAACGATTAGCTTTTGAAATCGAAGAGGTTATTGCTGATGGTCATGACTCAGTGAGAGATGCTTCTGATGAGGTGGACTTGATTTCACGTTCATTTTCTCAAAGAATTTGGATCAGTGAGCAGGTAGGAAGGATGGTAAGTACAATGTCTGAAAAAGAACTTTTGATTGATGAGTTAAGAAATGGCCTGGAGGATGCAGAGAAGCTAAGGTGTGATATGGAATTAAAGGTTAGGTCTTTGAGAGGGGCAGCACTGGCTATCACTGAACAGCAGCAACACGAAAAGTGTGAGAAGGAGAAAGAAGTACTAGCTCTAACATCGGTGTTGCGTGCAAAACAGAGTACAATAACTGATCTAGAGACTAAGGTAAAGTTATGGAAAGACCAGATCAGTAAAACAGAACTTTGTGCAACAGCTGGTTTTGTAATTGTGAATAGGCTGTCGGAGAGAAATTCCAATCTGTTAGAAACTTTGAAGCACAAAGAGATCCAGCTTAACGAGACCCGTGCAGAGGGAATGGAGAAGGATACACTATGTGGGTATCAGGTTTCTGCCCTTAGAGATGCAGAACAACAAATCAAAACTTTGAAACTTGAATCTGAGTGCTCTGAAGAAATTTGTAAAAATCTGAAGATTAAACTTGCTGAAGAGCAAGAAGTTGTTCATGCATTGGAAAGGAAGCTGAGTGAGATTCAAAGTGACAACATATTAGAAACCAAGGAGAAACTGGACGAGTTTAGATTGCACGTTTCCACTCTCAGTACATACATGAATGAGTTCAGTGAACTACAAGGAGAACCTCACACAGTAACCGCTCAAGAATTGCATCCGTTGTCATGTGAGAAGAGTAACGAGGGTTTGGTAAGCTAACTTTTCTTTTAAATTGATAAAACTCTGAAACGGTGAAGCCATGCTAACGATGTTGTGATTATCATAATATGCTTATAACTTCGGTTGCACAACGTATTTCGGAAATTTTGCAGGATGATATTGACACATGTCAACGCATCAGCAAAAAAGAGTTGGATTATGTTGGGAGGCCTTGCAAAGATACATCTGATGGAGACACAACCATTGTACTTTTGAAAAAGGAGATTGAGTCAGCCCTTGGCAGCTTAAGAGAAGTAGAGGCACAGATGGCCAAATTACTCAAAGAGAAAGATGAGATTAGGAAGTCGGAGATGCACTGTCGAATAAACATGGAGGGTATCACTGCTCAAGTCCTTAACTTTCAAACAGAAACAGATACTGCAGGAAAACACATTGATCTCAAACTGACTGAATTGGAGCACAAACTTTTGTCATCTGAGAAAAGAGTGCAGGAAACTAGATCTTACTGGTTTCAAAAGAAAGAGGTAATATACATGAGTGTGATACCTATATGAGCTACGGTGCTGTTTGTTTTCTCATAATTAGTCAAGGATTTGAGTGTTCCTTCATTTATATGTGTGTCTTATATACCCTTTTGTAATGGTTTTACGTAGGTGCTTGAAATCGAGTTGCGTGCTGCAAAGATGGCTGCAGCACAGAAAACGGTCGAGGCTTCTGGTTTACTTGTTAAACTTGAAGAAGCACAAGACACAGTGACAGAATCCGAATTTGCGAAACTTGCTGTGATGGAAGAAAATGAAAAGGCTATACTTGAAATAAGAAGGCTGAAAAATTTGAAGGACACAATCACCAATGAAAGAGACTCCTTAATCCATGAGGTGCAAAGCATTCAAAACTATAGTGCTCAGCAGGATGAAAAATATGACAACATGGAGAGACAGCTCTATTCGGATCTTTCAGAAACAAGGAGTGTGGTACTAGCCTTGGAGGATACCATTACACAGACCCGAATTGCATGCATGGAGGACTTCACCTCAATAGTTAATGACTTCAACTGCTTGAAGTCTAAGGTTGTTGAATCTACAAGCTTAACAAGGTCATGGTTAGAGGATATTTTGTCAGAGATAATTGCAAAGGACTGTGTGGTGTCTGTATTACACCTTTGTCACATGGGAATTCTGTTGGAAGCTGTGACTGGGTTGAATGTAGAAAATGGGTTGCTTCACCATGGTGTGCTCAAGTCAAACACTATCATAGCTAATTTGAAGGAGCACGTCTTGAGAGCAAGAGGAAACATCTTTGATCGAGTCTCACAAAATGAAGAAGAGACTGACAAGTTAAGTCGCATGCTAAGTGCCTTTGAGAAGAAAATACTGGATTTGCAACAACTAGAAGAGGTAATGTTGGCCAGGTCAGATTCTATGAGTTCTGAGCTTTCCGTATTGGTAAAAGATTTAGACGCGAGTAACTTGAGTGCTTTGACAGTCCTCTTGGATCAGCAGAAGTTGTTTAGAGAAAAAGAAGAAATAATGATGTTGGACTCAGCATCTAAAGGCTTTGAATTACTTATCCTAGGATCAGAGTTGAAACAAATGGCTGTTGATAAGGCTGATTTGGAGAGAAACATAGAAGCATTTAGAGCAATTTTCGAAACTTTAAAGAAAGAGATTATCCTTCTTCAAGTAGAAGTTGAGCAGGAAAAACAATTATGCTTGGCTATGCAAGCTGATACTCTTGTTTTAAAAACTGTGGTGGAAGAAACAGTATCCAGCAAAGATGCTGTCTCATGTAAGCTGAAAGAGTGCCTCTCAAAACTTGCAGAAACATATGAAATAAACAAGACCCTTGAACAAGATATTCAATCATTGAGTGATGTTGCTTGTATAAATGAGAAATTAAAAGCTGAACTTGTTGATGTCAAGGGAATCAAAGAGAGTTTATCATCTGATATCCAAGTTCTCGAGATTAGAAATGTACAACTGGATAAAGAGTTGTCGCAGAGGGATTCAGCTCTAGAGAGTTCTCTTTGCAGCCTGCATATTGAAATGGAAAGTAAAGCAGCAGAGTTACAAAGGCTGAGGTCTGTAGAGGAAGAGAATGAGACACTGAAAAGTGAGGCGAAGGAACTTAAGGCGAACTACTGCAGAGTTTTTGAAGAATGTCAAGAGAAGAAGTCTGAAATTGAGTCTTCTTATAGTCGTGTACATGTCTTTGATCAAGAAAACGGTAAATTGCAGGAAAAAATATGCTCCTTGCAATCTTGCATTTCCAGCTTAAATACTGAGTGTGTCATGAGAGGTGAAAAACTAAATGAGCTTCAGATTTTGCAATCAAATTTGGTGGAAGAGCTTAAGTTAAAAACCCAGGATCTAGAAATCCAGTTCAGTGCAATGAATTCCTTGAAGGAGGAAAATTCTTCTTTGAGGAACAAGCTTATTGCTTCTGAGAAAAGTAATGATGGTGTGTTTAGCTTGCTCGCTTTGGACACTAAGAGGTGTTCTAATCTGCTCCAATCTGTAAATATAGTGGGTAACATTCTCCAAGTTTTCGATGACAAAAATAGCGCACTGGCAAGTAATATGTTGAACGATATCCGTGTAAATGATGAAATGTTCTCTAGGTTCATTGGGGAGCTTGAATGGTTGGAGAACTCTGTTAAAGTATTGATGTCTGATAATTTGTCTCTCCAAACTGAGTTGTCAAGGAAAGATGAAGTCTTGAAGGGCTTGTTGTTTGAGCTAAGTACGTTGCAAGAATCAGCATCTAATGCCAAAGATCAACATGATGAATTCGAAGAAATGGTTACTGCTATGAAATCGTTAGAAGATGATGTTACCTGTAGGTCTGTTGAGCTTGGAGAAGCTATTGTGCAAAAGCAAGTGCTGGAAGCTCGATTGACGGAGATAACCAACTTGTGCTCTACTCTCGAGATGGATCTATCAACAGATCGGAAGTTGCTTAAACTTACTCAGAATGAAAATGCTGATCTGAGAGCTCAACTGGAGGAAGTCCAAGTAGCAAAAGCTTCCATTGAAGAGGAGTTCAAGGAGAGAGGCAGGCTGCAGGTAAGGTTAGAAGAGGAACTTGTCCAAATGGATAACACTCTTGGTCAAATGAATGCTTTGCTTGAGGGATTGAAGAATGATTTGAGCAAAGCCACCAGTGAGAGGGATCATCTCAATTCTGAGGCGTTTGATTTGGAAGAGAAGTTAGAAGCGATGCGAGCTTTGGCTGAAGAAAATGAAGCAATCTCAGTGGAAGCTCGGCAGGTAGTTCTGTGATTGCTAATTTCTATTAATTGTTTTGTTATGCTAATATGCTCAACTCAACTGCCTATGTAGTTTCTAACTGTTTTCGGTTTCTTGATTCCTGATCTGTGATTGGTTGTGTGTTTTAGATTGCTGAATCAACAAAGGCATACGCAGAAGAGAAGGAAGAGGAAGTGAAGTTGTTGGAGAAGTCTGTTGAAGAGCTAGAAAGTACTGTTGATGTATTGCAAAACAAGGTGAACACTAGACTTCTATTTCAAAGTTATCTGTGGGCAATCTCT
>JAJJMA010097968.1:11971-26247 GCA_023529015.1 Papaver nudicaule
GATGGATATGGTGTCTTACGAACCTATGCAGATTTTCTACTCGTACATTACTGGTGCTTGTCGAAGTGCTTCTCATACGCTCTCTAGTTATACATAATTCATATTCTAACAAGTTATTGAGTTAACTTTATTCCTTAGTTTTGTTCTCGAATAAATATCATGTTTCTAGGTAGCTATCCACTAGTAAAGTTGCAATTAACAACCTATATCAGTCGCAACAATTCCCCAGCTGAATTCTTGAGTAATAATAATCGGGCGATCAGTAAGTCAAGATAAGTATATTATATGTATGCATGTAGCCCCGATAAGACACGGCATTGGCTAGTACAATGTTGGTTTGCCCATGAGTGCGACAATTAACTTTGGTGGTGGCCTAATGTCGCCAGCCATGTCCCACAATGCGAACACATTGCTGGCAGCACAACCTTCAAGGACGCTAGCTTACGCCAGCGTCAGCACTTAACTACACCAACATTTTCTATCTCCACAAAGTACCTCGGTGCCACCATTTGTTGGGGCCAACTTTATTACTACGGCGCCAGCACTTGCTGGCGGCAACCCCATTACCATTGCGTCAACATTTTTAGTAGCGCCCCAACTCACCATGGCGCTAGCCTAAGCTAGTGCCAACATACCATACGACGCCATCATGCTGCGAGAGCCACACCCCTTGAACGCCAGAACCAGCTTAATTTTCCATTTTTCTCACAGCGATGGCTTCTATGGCGCCACCTTGTAATATTGGCCAGATGCCAGTTTCATTATTCTTCACTTTTAAACCCTTTCAACGTCAATCCAACTCTAACACCTTCTTAACATTAGTACTACACTACTGTGACGGAGAGGCATCTTTAGGGCGTTGACAAGTCTCTTGTTTCCTTGGTGCAACACCAAGTCCTTCAACACCACCTCTTAGAAATAAACATCAATATCTCGTCGCAACTCCTCGACGGTGCCGTCGCTCCAATTAATGTTTTCTTCAGTGCAACACCAAACCTAGAACCTTGCTTGTGCAATATTCATCACTCTATATTTGAGTTACTTCACCCAATGTCCACGAGTGACATCACCAGAGTTCAAAGCTCATTAGCATAGTAGCCTACTCTACTTGCCTAAGTTCTATTATACTCAACACAAGTTTCATATATTATAATTATTTTCCTAAGCGTTGTGCTTTATCAATAGGTCAAACAAGTCATAATTACGACTTGAACAATAATAAGAATATTCGAATCTTGTTAACTTAACACGAGACGTCAAACATGTCACACGGGAGGATATCTTGTTAAGGTATTAGTCTGGCGGTCTGTGGTAATTGCGGTGTAACAAATATACCCACTTTGAAAGAAACTAACTAAGTTGTGGGTTGTTGGAGTGGTAGAAAATGGGTGTGTATTCTATGGACTTAGCTTACCTTGCGGGGCATGATTTTATGTTCTTTGTTTCTCTATTTCTATTTCCTCCAATACATTCTTATGAGAATTGAGTTCAACACTATAAATAGATGCCTTAATCTATTTCCAAGGACAATCAGATTTCCAATAATCACAATTTTTGAATTCTCATTCTTAGTCGAAATCGAGCTTTCTTCAACAAGTCTAAAAGCTAAGGATATTTGAACTCAACCAAACGTAAATCATATTCTTCAACTAGAATAACTCTGATCTCATTCTTTCTTTGCTTTCCTCCCCAAGATCAACCCTATGTTCTTTCTCTGTGACTGAAACAAGGGTTTAACGACCATTGTCTTGGTTTATGCTTGTTTTGTCCGATTTTGATTTCTCGAATGCAAGTGCTTTAACATCACGTTGTTTTTTCACCTTAACAATAACATACATATTTTGCGAACATATATCCATAAAAATCCTTGTATATCTTGGCCCTCAATTATCCTAAAAAAATCTTAAATGAATTGAATACCTAGGATATTTTTGAAATCTAAAAAAATCCAATTTGACTACCACATATATTTAATGATTCCTTACATATCCTAATTGAATACCTAGAAGTTTCGAGGACTTTTAATTATTCATATATAATTCCTAATCCAATACACCTTTGTTAGTCATGTAGCAACAATTTACAAATCTTGAATTATGGTATAAATTTTGGTTTAGTTTTTGTTAGATATTTGATTTTAAATTCAAGTATTTGTGGGTTTAGATTAAATATGTGTAATTGTTTTGGTTTGAAGAGTCATAAGTTAGTTACATGGATATTTCAGTTTGAATTAAGATTTCAAAGGTCATGACTGTCCAAGTTTTTTTTTTTTGTTAAATCCCAAATTGCATTAATCATCAAAAAATATCATAAAAGAGTTACATAAAAGATAGTTTCAAGAAAAGAGACATTGTGTCCCAAAAACTTGAAAACTACTTGAAACGAAAATAAGGTACATTGGGGAATTCAATATTGGTAAGGAAATCCGGTCTCCCCTCGAAAGATTCAACCGTATCTGCTTGTAACTCACTTCCCCTCTTAGCCATCGTATCAGCTGTAAAATTGGCTTCTCTGTAAGTATGCATAAAACAAATCTCGTTATATAAACATTCTTAATAGCATTCCACCAGTTAATGATAGTCCACAGAACTGAGTTAGAAGAAAAGGCCCTAATATCCCCCATCGAATCTGCACGCACCAACACCTTTGAAAAGTTCCATTTAGCTCCCCATTCAAGCCCAAAAATGATACCATAAATTTCCTCCCACCAGCTCGTTGTAGTGCCCAGGCCCATAGAAACAACACCCAAGACATTTGCACCCGAGTCCCTAGCCACCACGCCGCAACCAGCTTCTTCGGGATTCTGTTTTGCTGCTCTGTCACATCATAAGACCAACTCATCCAATTCCGGCGCTACCCAATAACAAACAATAGGTACAACACTCTTCACTTTCCTGTGTTTGACTCTAAAAAATTCCAGCAGTAAAAGATCTTCCGCAGTGTTAAACATGTTACCTCGAAGACGATTTGCAAAGTCCTATATCAGCTGAAAAATGCGAAGTTTAAATTGATGCAGCGACAACCTCTTCTGGTCATAAATTATACCATTACGGTGCTTCCAAAGCTCTGATCTCACCACCAAAATAGTTATCAACCATAAGTCCTTTACCATCTTATTACGGTTGCCTATCTGAGCATAACAACCCACCAATCCAAACACCGGTTCAACATCAAAAATGCTTCTAACCCAACTCCAAACATCCGCGGCAAACTCGCATCTCCACAGAATGTGTTCTAAACTCTCCTCTTGTTTCTTGCAAACACAACACCAGCTAACCATGGGAACATTAAATCTTCTACTAATCAAGTCCATTGTCGCACAAATTCCCCTATCTATCTTCCAATTATGGGCGGCTAATGATGGATGAACTTCTTTACGCCACAGGAGCTTCACACCTTCAAAAGGAATATGACGTTTGCGCACCAGATTTCTTGCTGACTCTGTACTGGTTATCAGTACAAGTAATATTAAGAAACCCTCAAACTGTGTAGAATACAGCCTCAATTAAATTTCATTCACTGCACTATCCAAACAGCCGCAACAAACATAAATAGAAGACACCAAACCCTATCTAAACAGGACACGTGCCAAAATCCTGGCAGCGACAAACTAACGGTTACAATAAAAAGTAGTAATTATTAACTGAAAAGACTAACTGACTCAGTAATTATTACGTGGCTACCCTATAACTCAGAGCTACCCCTTAGTGGGCCATGACAATACCCACCGCTGCAGAGCATCCTTGTCCTCAAGGATGAAAAAGTTCAGTAAAATGAGCCTTCAAGTTTGATGTGTCTTCCCATGTAGCTTCAGCAGCTGAAGAATTTGACCAATGCACCAAGTTCTGCTTGCTCAGAACTTGACCAATTCACCCAGAAGTGAATGAGGCCTGACAATGATTTGACAATGATGGTCAACCAATGGTAGAGAAGGTACTGAAGTCACATAGTCTCCAATTCTTTTCTTCAGTTGTGACACATGAAATACTGGGTGAATTCTTGAAGTTGCAGGCAAATCCAGCTTGTAGGCCACTGCCCCAATCTTCTCTAAGATAGTAAAAGGGCCACAGTATCTAGCAGCTAACTTGAAATCCCTTCTCAAAGATATAGAAGTTTGCATATATGGCTGTAATTTCAAGTACACCATATCACCCACTGCAAAAACCCTGTCAGTTCTTTTCTTGTCAGAATATAGCATCATTCTCTCTTGGGATTTATGCAAGGATTCCTTCAATAAGCTTAGCATCTGGTTTCTTTGGCCTAAGTACTTCTCCACTTCATCCACAGAAGTAGTTGCTTCAACAGGAAAGGCCATGTGAGGTGGAAGATAACCATAAAGAGCTTGGAAGGGTGTCATTTTTAGGCTGGTGTGATGGTTGGTGTTGTACCACCATTCAGCCAATGTCAGCCATTTGAACCACTCCTTTGGTCTGTGACCAGTCATACACCTAAGGTAGTTTTCCAAGCAGCTATTTACTCTTTCAGATTGACCATCTGTTTGGGGATGATAAGCAGTACTTAAATTCAAAGTTGTACCCAATAGTTTAAATAAATCTTATCAAAAATTGCTGACAAAAAAAAATATCTCTATCAGATGTAATAGATTTTGGAAGACCATGAAGTTTGTAAATGTTCTGCAGGAATGCTTGAGAGACTGTAACTGCTGTATATGGGTGATCTAGAGGAATAAAATGAGCATATTTTGTTAATCTGTCTACCACCACTAGGATTACTTCATACCTGTTAGATTTGGGTAGACCTTCTATGAAGTCCATTGTGATGTGCTGCCAAGCATGATCAGGGATTGGCAGAGGTTGCAACAAGCCAGCAGGGTAAGTATGCTCTCCTTTGTTCCTTTGACACACATCACAGGAAGCAACAAACAGAAGTAAGTCTTTTTTCATCCCTTTCCAGAAGAAATATGCCTTAGCTCTAGCATAACTCCCATGGTTTCCAGAGTGGCCACCAGTAGCAGAAGCATGAACTGATTTCATAATATGTTGTCTCATGTCATTACCAGTGCCAATGTATAACTTGTTTTTATACCTGAGAAGCCCCTCCTTGTAAGAATAATTATCAATGGAATCAGGTGCAATAAGTAGTTTAGGAATAATGGTGTCAGCATGAGAATCTGTGTAATAGCTGGCAATAACTTCTTGTGTCCACATGGGTTGAGAAGTTGTAATGGTATGACAAGTAGCTTGTGGACTTCTGGAGAGAGCATCAGCAACTGAATTGTCTGTCCCTTTCTTGTATTTAATATCATAATCAAATCCAAGTAATTTCATTAACCATTTCTGTTGAAGTACTGTTTTGATTTTCTGTTCCAAGAAGTACTTGATGCTCTGTTGATCAGTATGTATTATGAATTTATACCCCATCAGATAACCTCTCCACCTAGTGACAGCTGATACAATGGCCAACAATTCTTTCTCATAAGTAGAAAGACCAGCATTTTTTGGTCCTAGTGTTTTGCTGAAGAAAGCTACAGGCCCTCCTGCATAAGTACTGCTCCAATTCCAGTTGTGCAAGCATCAGTCTCCAAGATGAATGGCTTGTTGAAGTCTGGTAAAGCCAAAACTGGGGTCTGGCACATAGCTTGTTTAAGAGCCAAGAATGTTATAGTTGTTGCAGGGCTCCACTGAAAGGAAGTCTTCTTTAACAGCTCAGTTAATGGCTTTGATATAAACCCATAACCTTTGACAAATTTTCTATAGTAACCAGTGAGTCCCAAAAATCCTCTAAGTTCTTTAATAGTTGTTGGCATTGGCCAGTCTTGCATAGCATCAATCGTAGCTGGAGGTGATAACCAGATCTCAGATGTATCTTGGTAAACACTGCAGCTCCATGTAACTCATCCAGTAAATCCTCAATAATGGGCATAGGAAATTTGTCTTTGATGGTAACATCATTAAGTTTTCTGTAATCAACACAGAATCTCCAAGAGCCATCTTTCTTTTTGACTAGAAGAACAGGGGAAGCAAAAGGGCTATGGCTGGTTTGAAATATACCCTGTTGAAGCATTTGTTGGACCAATTCTTCTATAACAGTTTTCTGAATAAATGGACATCTATAAGGTCTTGAGTTTGGAGGTAGGGAATGAGGCTTAAGATTGATTTGATGGTGCAAGAATCTCTGTGAAGGTAATTGTGTTGGCTCATCAAAGACATCATTAAAATTCTCTAATAAACACTCAATTGTTGGTGGTATAGGTGAAGAAATGGGAATGGCTGAGACTGAAAATAGATGCCCAAGGATTCCATGAGTAGCCTTGAGTAAAAACTTCTTGACTGCAGTGGAGCTTATTTCCATTAAGGAAGGAGAACTGGAACTCCCTATCAAAGTTATTTGTTTACCTTTATGCATAAAAGATATACTCAACTTGGCTAAGTTAATAATGATATCACCCAACTTACTTAACCAATCAGCACCTAATACTATATCACAGCCCCCTAATGGCAGCAACCTCAATTCAGCTGTGAACTTGTAGCCTTGCATTGTCCATTCTAACTGGTTACACACCCCATTGCTAATTGTCTTGTCCCCATTAGCCACAGTAACCAGTAATTTCCCAGTATGTTGTATAGTGCACTTCAGCTGCTCTGCCAATCCACTATCAATGAAGCTGTGAGTGCTTCCAGTATCAATCAGAATGGATATATTGTGATGCTGTATACATCCTGGAATTCTGATGGTATCACCTATGTGGCTTCTAGATAAAGCATGTAAAGAAACATCCATGTCAGACTCCATCGGAATCTCAGAATTCTCCTCTAATAAAACATCAGAGTCTGTATTCTCTTCTACTACTTCTCCTTCTAAGATATAAAGTTGGTTCTTACAAAAATGCCCTGGTTTATAAGGTGCATCACAATTGTAGCATAAACCTTTAGCTCTTCTCTGAGCCATTTGTTCAGGGGATAAAGTAGTGGAAGGGTGGGTAGGGTTAAATTTCTGAAATGTATTTGGATTAAATGTTCTTTTAAGGTATGGTGACTTTTGACTATGATCAGGTATGGGGGGTGGTTTTGAGAAGGCTTGTTTTGGACTGAAGTTGGTGGAACTGGGGTTATTGTATTTGCTGGGGTATGAAGTTGAGTAGCTCCTTGAGACTGGTTTTTTTCGATAAATCCCAAAATTGTATTAAAAAACTCAAGTCACATATAGTGTTACATAAAATTAGTTCCAAGAAAAGAGATACATTGTGTCCCAAAAACTTGTAAACTAAGGGAAACGAAAATAAGGTACATTTGGATATTCAATAGAAATAAGATAAGGTGGTTGTAGGGGGTAAAACCCCTCGGAACACGTGTCTCGCATCCAAGAAGCCACACCACACCGAGAGGATCGGCAGCGAGATCTCGGACTAGCCCAAAGAAGGTCACCTAACGAGCGAAGGGGAGACTCGAAGAAAAAGGATTCGGACCATGATCAAGAGACCGAAGACTAGAAATCAACCTCGGGACATCACCGCCTTACTCGACAAGTACTGACACCGCCACGATTGAGTCGTCTGTCTTTATTAGCTGTAAACCACCCAAGCTCGGCCTATATAAGGCGAGCTTAGGAAACGTTGTAAGGGTTGGATTCTGGTTGGATTGAGCCTAAGCAGCAAGAGAGAGATTAGGTATGTTATCTCCTCTGGTTCCTTAGGGTTATATTCTTGTAATCACAACATCGAAATACATACAAATCTTCTTATATTTAGTCTTTACTTTTATAAGTTTGGTCTTTACTCACTGTTCTTGGTATCTTCGGTACTGTTCTTGTGGTCTTCGCACCATTGAATCTCAACTAAACTACTGTATGTATGAGTAAATCTGATGGATATGGCTCATGGAGCACCTATGCAGATTTTCGACTCGTACAGTTTGGCGCTAGAAACAGGGATGATTAAAACAACTTAGGGTTTGCCTGTGATTTTTCGGGTTTTCAAATTTTAGGCATATTTCTTGTCTTCTCAAAAGATTTTCAAAGCTTGTTTTCCGAAAAGAAGCTCCTGTACCTTAAGCATCTAAATGACCTTAAAGGCTTTGGCATGTTTAAGAATTTTTGAGCACAGCATCAGGTGATAAAATTGTTCATTAAAGAGTTTTCAAAACCTTGGTATGATGAAGTCGATTTTTAAGATAGGTAGTTTATGCTTCGCTATAAACCTCTTAAAACAGTAGAATCTAGCATTGCGAAAAGCGATTACGAATTCATGCTATACCTAAAAATCCGTTTTAGGGTTTTCAAATTTTATGTTATACATAAAAATCCATTTTAGGGTTTTCAAAATTTCACGCTGTACATAAAAGTCCACTTTAGGGTTTTCAAATTTCATGATATATTTGGAAATAAAACTTCATAAAAAGAATTAGATAGAAGGGGACGATTTGAGCTAAAAGCCAAAATAAGCAGTTAGGGATATATCTAAAAAGAGCAAATACGACTTAAATTAAACCTCGTCTGAAAAATCCGTTGCAGAATAGATTTACATGGCCGACAAAGTACACTGCGCTAGCCGCCTTGGACCTCACGGGTTTTTTGTTTCTTGACAGGTCATAACCAAAATGGCTTCCCAATCGGAACACGCTCCGAAGCAGCGAATAGGATCCTCGAGGCAAGGCACTGGATCATCCAGACAGCACAACACCAGATTCTCAACCAGTAAAGGGTTATCTCCCGAGGTAGCGGCAAGTACAGTTCAGCACCGAGAACACGTAAACGAAGAAGAAGTATTGATAGAGGATTTAGGCCCCGAGGGAAAAGGATTTCCAGAGGCTGAAGAGCCACGCCAACAGCAAATACAAGAAGAAAATGGAGAAAACGAGGAAGATGAGGACGAAGCATCTGATCCTGAAAATGAAATGCCCGAGCAACAACCTACCGAAGCAAATACGGCAAGAGCTGCACAATTTAGAAAATTAATCTTGAAAAACAGAAAAATAAAAAAGCTAAAAAAACAGCTGGCCGAAGCAAACAAAAAAGTAGCGGAAAAATCGGCGTCCAACTATAAGGGAGGCAGCGAAGGACACTCTCGTCCAAGTAACGCATCTCGACCGAAGGAACCCTCCGAATCTAACACGTACATAAAGGTCAAAGGCACCAGTAAAGGTCACGGAATCACGGTATCAAGCAAAAAGACCGAACCTCCGGCGTACACAAAGGCAAGCATGCATACATTCAGCGAAGGTAATTCAACGAAGAAGGATGCCGAGGCAAGAGCCCTACAACAAGTAATGATGGATCAAATTAAAGCACTCCGAGAAGAAATTTTTGACAACCAAATCCAATCGAGTGACAGGATCAAACTTACTCAAGCCATGAACGATGTCAATCGGTCACCGCTAAGTCCAGCAATCCTTTCATTACCAATTCCAGTAAAATGCACGATGCCCACTTTCACCTCCATCTTCGACGGATCAGGAGACCCTACTATACATGTCAAAATGTATCTCCGAGTTTTTCTGGCTTACGCCAATAGAAATGAAGTGCTTTGCAAGTATTTTCCCTCTAGTTTAAAAGGAGAAGCCCTCGCCTGGTATGACAATCTCGCAGCTGGCTCGATCTCATCTTTCGAGGAGCTTTCTAAAGTTTTTATACTACACTTCCTCTACAACAACTCCTCAAAGCCCGGGGTAGAGAAACTATTCAGCATTCGGGTACGCCCGGGAGAGTCGACCAAAAGTCTAACAAGCAGGTGGACCGAGCAGTGTGTAGAGGTAGGAAATGGAGCCACGAAAAAGGATAAAGTACGAGCATTCCTCAGACAAAGATCACCCTCTATACGACATACTCTTCTCGAAGAACCTCGAAACGCTGCAGGACCTGCGAAAGTACCAAAAGGAGCGAATCACCTTGGAGGAAATAAAAGAACAAGCAGCACTGGGAAAGGAAACTATCTTAAAACAAATTCACTCGATAAACAACCTATCGCTCGAAGATCGAGGACAAGCAATGGGCACTCACTTCGGGGACCCATCGAAGCGAGAAAGACAGGATGATAGCGGTCGATATGGGAACGAAGGCAAATTTGGTGATGGCAAGTACCATGATAACAGAAAGTACACTGATAACAAAGGAAACAACCCTCGGGGGGAGTTCGAAGGAAACAACAGTCAGCAAGGACAAGGAAACAGAAAATTTGGGACGACCAAACCAGGATTTCCTGCATTTCACGACAGAAAACTTCCCAAGCTCTGCGTTCCCATTGGGGATGCCCTTCGGACCATCGAGCAGTCTGAGTTCGCGAGCGAAATAAGATATCCTCGAAGTAGAGGAAACCAGCCAAAGCATACAAAAAACTCGAGAGACTATTGCCAATTCCACAAATTTCATGGGCACACCACCGAGAACTGCGTCACGGCGCAGGACCAAATCTATTTCTTTATTACTAGAGGACAATTTAAACACCTACTAGAGCTGCCACAGCCACCCCCTAATCAACCGCTACTCAAGGAAGAGCCAAAACACGAAGCCTATGTGATTACCATTGACAGAGATATTCCAAGGTTCGGAGCTTGCAACTCAATTGTTCATACGAAGGGACTAGAAGGAATCCAGACTGGACGCATCCACAAAAGGGACTTGGATGGACAAGAGAAACTCAGTGTGTTCACAAGGACTCGCTTGAAGGAATGGCAGAAGCAGCCAGTGTTCTTTTCAGCTGCAGACATCCCCAACGAGGGCAGAATAATGATCCTTTGGTTATTACCCTTCAAATGGGGAAGATAGCCATGACTAAAGTATTGGTGGACCCTGGGAGTTCTGTGGACATATTATTCGGACAAACATTTGACAAAATGAAGGGCAAGAAAGATGCTTTGGTACCTTCGGTTTACAACATATTTGGTTTCAACGGAAAGCCGTCGACACCTCGGGGAGAATTAATGCTCACAGTTCATGCTGGTAGCGAAAAACAACCAACTTTATTCTGCGTGGTGGACATAGATTCTCCTTACAATGCTATCGTGGGTAGACCGTGGTTGCATAGCATCATGGGCGTTGCATCTACCTTACACCAGAAGATCAGGTTCCCAACACCAACAGGGATTGCTGAAATCCGAGGTGATCCTACCGAGGCTCGGGCATGCCACGAAATCGATGTACAAGCAAGAGAAGCAAGTAAGGAATGCTCGGAACAAGCCAAGAACCCGAGGATATCGGACGAAAGTATAGCAAAGTTCATAGCTGACACTGAAGCTGGGATGCTAAGTGTGAAGCAAGAAGGAAGCAAAGAGAACCAGCATCTGGAAAACAGAGAACAATTCCTTGTGGCAACAACCAACCTCCAGACTCCGAATGAACAATCAGGCGAGTCTAGCAAAGGCAACAACATCCAGCAAGAACCTTTCTGGATTGGCCCGTTTGTCATCGAAAGGCAACTCAATAATGATACTTACAGTTTGATTAACCTTGAAGGACAAAGATTGAAAACCCCGGTGGAGGGGAGGTACATGAAACACTTGGTTTAAGAAAGTAATTCCATTTGTAAGCAACATCCGAAGAAATTTAATAAATGAAAATCGCACTCATTGATGCAACTCACACCGAAGTCAAACTCCAAATACTGTCAACACCATCGCAAAGGCTGTAACGCCAAACGCAAAAAACGCCAAACAGGCTGTAACGCCAAAGGCAAAAAACGCCAAACAGGCTGTAACGCCAAAGGCAAAAAACGCCAAACAGGCTGTAACGCCAAAGGCAAAAAACGCCGAACAGGCTGTAACGCCAAAGGCAAAAAATGCCAAACAATAAAAAAGTCCTCGAATAAAAGGCACAGAGCCGATGACCATATAAATCGTAAGGGCCCTACGAGTTATATGGCACGGTCCTCTACCCACAAGACACCCCGATAGCGGTGAGCACTTTGAATCAAGGCTACAAAAGCCGACGATGCACTCGTACTCACTACCAAACGGCCACGAGGATTGCACGTCCTCGGGCGCCGAGGGGACGATAAATGGGATTAACATCTACCTATAGAGGAAGATGGAACCCCGAGGCAGTTGATTTGCTTGCACTCACAAGCGAATTACTCGGCCAAGGGACCTCCTCAAAACAAAAAACAGTCCCGAGGAGGGGCATAACATTTAGACAAAATAAATTATTTATATATATATGTGTGCAGATACAGGACATGAAGTGTGATAGCAAAAAACGCGCGTATAAGCAAAATGGCGCAGACACAAAAAACAAATACACAAGCTAAGGGCGTGAATTATCCTTTGAACAATCGGCACCATCACAAGAACCATGAACGGATTCGCTCGGACCATCATGGGTACCCTCGGCGGCATTGCTAAGACTCCTTGAATTATCGCCTTGAGCGGCATCATCATCATTACCACCACCAGCTATCTTTAAAAACTTCTCCAGCAGGCCCCTCTTTCGAAGCTCATCTCTAGCTAATGCCACATAAACTTCCTGAGGGAGCAGATACTCATCAATATGAGACACAACGTCCGAGTCACGCGCACCGATAGCGCCATATGTAGGAGGTTCAACACCGATGGTCCTGAAAAGAGAACGAGCGTGCTTTCGGCAGGCCATGCTGGTAGCAAAGGCAGTAGTTAATGCGGACTTAGAAAGAAGTTCTTCTACAGCTTGACCATGTCTTAGCTCATGGTTAACAAAAGCAAAACCGACCACCATATCCCTCACGCTTGCCTGACATTCAAGACGACGTCCTCGCTCCTTGGATAAAAGCTTAGCATGATTTGTCGTTTCTTCGGAACGACGCTTGCGTTCAAGCTCAAGTTCTGCAGAAAGTCTAGCAGCATCAGCAGAGCGAAGCTGGCGTTCTTCGGATAATTCTTTGGTTAACTGCTTAACCCTTTTCTCGGCCTCCAACTTCAGCTCGGATTCAGTCACCAGCTGACTTGTGGCATCGTCCCTCGCCGCCTGGGCATCAACCGCCTGCTTCTTCAAATTAGCTTCGATGCCTGAAAGCAAAAACAACAAACATAAGAATAACAACACAGCGACTTAGCTAGGGCTAGGAAGAAAGCAGAAAAGCAAAGGAAAATTTGGGTTAGCTTCCTACTCTCTTTGAAAACCATATATTCAGCAACCTGGTGCTGATTAGTAAATTGAGGCACCGAGGCATTCTTTCGGATATCCTCAGAAGTAATGACCCCGCTTTTGGCTAATTCTATTCGGTACTCATCAACAAGAGCAGCAGTCTGAACGTTTGACTTGTTTGCCGAAGCAAGTTGTTTGCAAAAATCAGTACAACTCCTTTTTAGAACATCATTTGCGGTAACTAGCTCCTTATTAACATTCTGCTGTGTAGATAGTTGCACCTTCAACTCTCTGACCCTCTCCTCCAACCTCTCAATTAAAACCCTACCTGAGGCACTGACCGACCTCTCCAAGCGAGCTGCGTCTCGCTCTTGTGTCAGTCGAGTCACATCCATTTGGAAAAAATGATTTTATCGAGACAGCAACGTGTTCCTATTTCTCATTTCCTCGATAAGGCGTTCGGCTTGATCACCTCTCTTCCGCTCATTTACATAAGTTCTTTCGGCCTCTTGCCTTTTCACCCTATAATAATTCACATCCTCCAAAGATCTATCCCTCTCTTCCAACAGCGTCACACTATCATTAAGGTAGCCTTCGCTACTTGAGGCAACTTGAGATGATTGTCGGCCATTTCGAAGCCGATCAATAGCCAATTGGGCCTCCTGAAGTTTTTTCTCAAGCTTTTCCAGCTCGCCTTTTCAAAAAGCAAGTAGCAAACCTGTTTTAGGCAAGGCTGCAGCAAACAGATGCTCCCATAAAAGCAACAGGAAAATAAGGGACTTACATCTCTTCGCCTCAGCACTGCGAACTTTCTCCTGGGCCAGCTCCTCCTGCATTCGATGAAACTCCCGTGCATAATACTCGGTCTCACCAGCTTGATCAAAGTTGTAAGCTAGAAGACCAGTAGCATGATAATCTCCCTAGTAAAAAGTGGCAAAAACAGATTAACAAAGCGCTTCAACAACATCAACATGAACAACAACAGCACAACTCACCGCCTGAACCATGGACAAATTCTCCTCATAGGACAAGGGAGGATGGCGAAGATTGTACTCGGCTCGAGGACAGTCACCTCCGAAGAGATCGCTAAGCTTTTTGCAGAAATTCGGATCCAAAGGCTGCCCTAAGGGATCCGAGGCATAAGCCTCGAAGCGAGTTGAAACCTCGGTAGTAAATTCGCCAGGGCAATAATTTTCAAATAAAACTTCGTTAAACCTCTCGGCAGTATAAGATTGCCTATATCTGCAAGCATAACTAGGAGCAGGTGG
>JAJJMA010097969.1:0-11114 GCA_023529015.1 Papaver nudicaule
TGTCTCATACATTCTTGTACTCACAGTAATTTGTGGGATCAAATACTGGTCATGACACAAGGCCACGTTACACAAGAATACGATCTCAATCGCTATTATCACTACTAAAGTAGTCGACTATTTCGAAAGAATAGAGAAAGTAGAAATAGAAGAATATCCATAAAGTCATAACTCCTACTAACCTTTTATCGATGAAGAATAATTGATGTCTTCTTTGTCTTCACAGTCTTCGTATTCAAGGTCTCTACTACTTTGTCTATATCCCAATTCCGAAATTTAAACTCTAGTAGGCTAAATCAAGAATTGAGTTTTGACACCTAAAACTGACAACTAGCTTGACATACCAACGCTAGTGGGTTTGACCGGACAATGCCCTAACAGAGCCATTGAGCAATCTGAGTTTGCAAGCGAGATGAGATACCCGAGGAGCAGGGGAAACCAACCTAAGCATACTCGGAACTCCAGGGACTACTGCCAATTTCACAAATTTAATGGACACACAACAGAGGATTGTGTTACTGCGCAGGACCAGATCTACTTTTTCATCTCAAAAGAAAAGTTCAAACACCTCTTAGAATTTCCAAAGCCACCCCCAAGTCAGCCACAACCCAAGGAGGAAAAGAAACACGAGGCGTACGTAATAACAATCGATCGAAACATCCCAAGGTTCGATGACTGCAACTCGATAGTTCACGCAGACATCTGTGGGAGAAGCCTCGAAGGAATTCAAACAGACAGAATTCATAAAAGAGACTTTGAAGGAAAAAAAATATAAGTGTAGCACTGAAAGGACATCTTGAAGATTGGCAGAGGAAGCCGGTTTTCTTTTCCGCAGCGGACATCCCCGACGAAGGAAGATTGCACAATGACCCACTGGTTATCACACTACATATCGAAGAAACGGCGATGCCAAGAATACTAGTGGACCCGGATAGCTATGTCGACATACTCTTTGGGAGAACATATGATAAGTTGTTTGGAAAGAACGTCTCCTTGGTACCCTCCTCGTGAAGCCCTCGATGCCAAGAGGAGAGCTATCGTTGATGATCCATGTAGGAAGTTGGGAGCTACCAACATCATTTTGTGTGGTCGACATAGACTCTCCACCCTTCACAGAAGAATCTGATTCCCAACTCCACTTGGAATCACATAAATACTAGGTGATCCAACTGAAGCTCGTGTATGCAACAAAATTGATGTTCAAGCGAGGGAGCACCTGAGGCAGGATTCCCCAAACCAATCCAAGCACCCAAAGATAACAGAGACCTGCATAAGGGAGTTTATAGCTGAAGTCGAGGCTGGAATGGCTGGCACCACCATGAGAAGCCCCACAGTCTGCAAGCAAGGCACTCGACCTATCGATAAAGGAAAGGGTCATTGCCACGAAAACAGGGAACAATTCCTTGTGGCAAGCAGTAAGATAATAATGTCAAGCGAACCGGCGAACAAACCAAGCTCGAGTAGTATGGGAAAAGATACCCAGGAGGAGCAGTTCTGGGTTGGACCATATTTGATCGAAAAAGCACTCGGAAACGATACCTATAGCTTAATTAATCTCGAAGGGCAAAAACTAAGCACCCCAGTTGAAGGAAAGAACCTGAAACACCTTAATTAGCATTTTATATGTAAGCAACACAAGAAATGTCAGTATTATAATGAAAGAATAAAGGATGCAGCTTGATCTGTTGTAGTTGAAAAATATATCACACTCCTCGCTGCACTATACTACGTTCCACACTCCAGATCCTACTTGGACAGCCAAAAGTCCTACCCGAATAGGAAAATCTCCAAAGGCTTTCACGCAATATAAAGCACATGGGCCACATCTCCCCTGGTGCCTCGACGCAATTAAAAGGCCCAGACGCCAAAAATAAAAAGACCTCGAATAGTAGGCACATAGATGATGTTCATATAAGCCGTAAGGGCCCTACGAGCTATATGACACAGTCCTCTACCCAAGAGACACCCCGTTAGCGGTGGGTTCTTTTCATCTAGGCTACATAAGCTAATGACGCATTTGGACCCACTACCACACGACCATGAGGACCTCTCTTTCTGAGGCGTCGAGGGGACGATAAATGGGATTAGCATCTACCTAAAAAGGTGGATGGAACCCCGAGGTAGCTATTTTTCTTACATTCACGGGAATGATAAGAGAATTACGCAGCCGAGGGACCTCCTCTAAAAATCCAAACATAACATCGAGGAGGAGCTGACGAGAAACAGAGGGGTCGAATTCTAGGCCGCGATAGGAGAATAGTACCATGTCTAAGCTCCATCCTTGATCGGCACTCCCCCATTGTGTTACTTTATTATCGAGGCAAAAGCATAGTAGCTACCCACCATAAGTTCCCTACTTTAATTGGGATAAATGGATTATCAGAACACCTCCATGTCCACTCGGAGGATATTTGGTATCCTCGATATCCACCCAATATACTGAGGCAAAATGGGTACCTATGACCTCTATAGCCTATGTTTGCTTTAAAACAGGCAAGTATCTAAAAGCCTTTGGGAAGGGTGATCCGTAAGCCCCCACTAGCTTGGTTTACTATCTCCCACATCGAGTAAGCTCCGGAGTTGCACCCCAAGTAGCCTAAGAAGCCTAGAATATTGCGGGGTCAACTTCGTGCCTGATCACAAAGTTCCCACGGGAAAATATAAAGCAAAAAGATAAAAACTTCATTTAAACAAAAACTTTCTTTCTATATATTCAAAATATCACACAGGCACAAAATATGAGAAGTAAGTGACAAAGGAAGTCTATCCAGAAAACAGAGACAAAAAAAAAAAAGACTCGCTGCTACATCTTGGGAGAAACTTCGCCAGGCAACGCATCATGGCGAAGGGTGGGACCCCCAAAAACCTTCATCTCATCCCAGAGCCCTTTTTCAATTTCCAAGTCATCTTCATAGGTTCGAAAGCCGGAGTGATATTGTCTTGAAGGAGTGATTTTGTAACGACCCGTAAGCAGGTCAATGACTATAGACTAGTCAAATGACAATTACGTCGTGTATTAACTCAATTGATTGAGTTTAAATATCAAATATGGTAATTAATAAAATCATAATTTGAATATGATGGTAGTACCATTAGATATATCTCGAAAAGTTAAGCAAAATCGACTAATAGAACGCGTCAATCGGATGCCGGATGAAGAAGATACAACACTCGGAAGATTATGTCAAAAATAGACATCCCTTAGTAACCCTGTAAAGGTGGTAATAGTAAACCGTATAGAGTGTAAATGGGGTGTAATAATAGTTAATCATATAGTGTAGAAGGGGTGTAATTATTTGCTAAATTGTTTGGTGTAAGGGAAGTGTAAGAAAAACCCATATAAGAGATAACTAATTTAAGCTTAAGCTTATCTTCCTTTTTTGTAGTAAGTTGGTGCTGTTGATGTTAGATGAGAAGGATTATAAGGAGGAGGTGGAATTAGAGATAAGAATGTTAGATAAATTAGTTTAATTATAAGGCAAGATATAATTAAGTACGTAGGAAAAAAAGAAGAGAACTAGATAGAGAGTTTGAATGAGAGAAACTTATAGGTTGATGATGATAGAAATTATGAAAGAGAGTTGGTGTTGAACTTCGAATCAAAGAGGTGAAAGTGTAAACTAGATAGGGAAACAGAGTAAAGAAAAGAGACTTAGTTGGTTGGCAGAAATCAGTGGGAGTGGGAGAGAGTTGGTGATGAAGAATTGAAGATGATATGTGGTTTATGATGAAATTATGTTGATGGTGATGATAATTGGAAATGATGGAGATGAAGGAAACTTGTAAAATTGACCAAGGTAACTCTCCTAAACAATTCTTACACGTTAAATATGAATTGGGTACTTGTTAGATGTGAAAGAGGGCATAGAATCAATCATATGATTCTAGTTTCGATGATCATAATATTAGGGTTTACTGCTGCCCTGTTTTAAAACGTAGATATCATAGGTCTACGTATTTTATTGATTTTTCGTTAAAACATACAAAATGAAGGTCTGTTCCTTAGATTTCCATAGCAACTGAGTTTGCTCGATTTTGTTAAGAAATGAATTTATGGCGACCATTTTTGTGACTGATGTCAAATCTGGAAATCTGGGTAGAAACAGCACTATGGTGGCCTGTTCTAAGCCATCTCTAGGCCGGTAGGAATTTTATTAGATTTTTCTAAGAACATGAAGTTTAAGAAAACATCCCAGGCTTTCTATTCATATATAGCATGACTTCATTGGATCAAAATTGAAATAGATATAGCTTCTCAAAGTTGGACCCTTGTGCTGTTTTATTTAGGGTTCTAGAGGTTGAAGATGACCGAGTCAGTCGAGTCAGACAACTGACTCACTGAGTCAGACCGAGTCAGCGAGTTAGATCGGTAAATGGGTCGGTCAAGAGGGTTAACGGGTCGGTTAATGGATTCGGGTTGTGGGGACCCGGATCACTATATGAGTGACACGTGTCAGCGTGGTTCGCGGTCCGGGTTGAGCCCGTTGGGCCATGGGTTAGGGTCAGTTTTAGTGTTTTGGAGTTTTGGACCTCTTAGAGTCCGAATTAGCTTTCGGTCTCTTCTGGAAAATTGGAGAGTTTCGCGAGACCTTCAAAATGACATATAATTCACGTAGAACCGATGAGTAAATAATTTTATAAAATAAAATTAGTGAAATATAGTTTAATTAACTATTCTTTGAGTGATTGTATGATTGACATTTGCTTTGTAATAACAACGATTAGTACGAGAGATGAACCAATGGACGGTGGAGCTTGAGGTGGGAATGCTTTGCCTTCAAAAAGGTGGGAACTCTTATAACCTTCTTGTAATCAGTGATTAGTTTAAGTTTAAGTTATTGGAAGCATGTTTATGTGTGTTGAATGGGTATGCGTCTGATATGTAATAGCTAGTCTCTTTGGCTCTGATGGGGAGGAGATATTGAATTGAGTGATTGGGTGATGTATTATGAGCATGCGGGTATGGTTGGAACTATCCTTTTGTGATTATCATACAGAACGGCTGGCTAGGTCGTACTGGTATGGTCGGATCATTTTATGGGGAATACCATACCACCTGGTTACTGCTTTCCTTTAGTAGAACTGTAAAGGATATTAGTGATTACTTGAATGCTGTATTAGTTTTCCACTGAGCACCCTTCGGGATGATGTGCTCACTCGTTTCCACTTCAGTTTTTCAGTTATCAGAAGCGGCGAAGTACGTGAAGAGGTACGATTCGAAATCAAAAGCGTTAACGATTTATAAAGACGTTTGAGATGTAATTGCATCTGTGTTTATTGTAACAACAACACATTATTATATTTATATCACTTGAGGGTTTAGATTTAGGTTTCTCTAAATGTATGTATTAGATCCATAATGCCTCATAGCGTAGATTGTGCCTTTGACTTCTAAGTAGGTCGATTTTTGGGGCGTTACAGATTTCCCTCATGGGTTCAGCCTCCTCCTCACCCTCTCCGTCGCTATAAGCTGCAGAGGACTCTCGAAACAAATAGTTGCTTTCCTTATCAAAAGCAACACTTACGCCACCACCAGTGTTTCCCTCGTTGGATCCCCCAAGATCCTGTGCAACATCTAAGGCTACGGTATTAGTCTCTGTTTCGGCATCATCCTTGGGATCATCTCTTGAACGACCTTCAGGATAACCTCCAACGCCTCCCGAATAGCCATCATCAGAATCGTCGTCATCATCATCGTTATCATTTCCAGAACCTGGGTCTTCGGACACATTTCCTGGCACCCCTCTCCTTCGTAATTCCTCCATAGCCAACCTTACAAACACTTCCTGAGGAAGCAAATCCGCGTCACCCGGGAGTACCACGTCAGAATCATCCGCACCAACGGCCCCATAGGTAGGAGGCTCGATACCAATAGCCCTAAAAAGAGACCGACCGTGTTTTCGGCAAGCCATACTCGTAGCAAGGGCAGTAGTTAAAGCTGATCGAGTAAGCAGTTCCTCAGCAGGTTGTCCATGTCTTAATTGAGGGTGGACGAGGGCGAAAGCAGTAACAATATTTCTCAAGTTTTCTTGACACTTAAGGCGGAAATTTCGCTCGGTAGTCATTTCCTCAGCACTCCTCTCTACATCCTCAGAGCGACGCTTACGTTCGAGCTCCATCTCTCGAGAATGTCTGTTCATATCGGCAGTTCGACGCTGGCGTTCCTCGGACAACTCCTTCGATAGTTGCTTAACTCTCCTCTCGAACTCCAACTTTTGTTCCGATTCAAGCACCAATTGATTGGCAGCGTCATCCCTAGCAGCTTCAGCATCAACAACCTTCTTTAACAAATTAGCTTCGATACCTGCAAAAGCAAAAAATAGAAAACAATTATATTCCAAAAACACAAGCAACACGTCAAACAAAGTAATTCAGGGAAGATACCCTACTTTCTTTTGTAAAGACGAGGGTACCGAGTACACCACCAATCTTTTATTTTAGTCCACCTATAAGTCAAACCTTGACCGGTTCCTGTAATCAAGAACTCAAGAACAAGATCTCTTTCAGATCTGATTGATTCACACAAGGGATTCAATACAAGAATCCGAAAGACTATGTCAACCAACCAAGTACGATACTTTAATTATATAAGATGACTCAAATATAATGCGGAAGTAAAGTAAAGTACACACAAGATTTTGTTAACGAGGAAACTACAAACTCGTAGAAAAACCCCGGTACCTAGTCCATTTTTGAATACTCTTAAGAATTAAGCCGCCAACACACCTACTCTCAGACTTCGGACTAGATGGTGCAGACAATATGACCCTAATACGACTATTAGTCACAAAGATTTCCTCTCAGTATTCCTACGCCTCCAACCACAGCAAGATAGTCACGCACATGTACTCCCCTACGTAAACAGACGCTCGTTACTGTCTTACGCAAGAGTTGCCTCACAGCCCGTCGCGAGGACTATCGCTACCCGACCTCCAATCGGACGATTACAACCTTATGGACAACAACCAAATAGCGGCAGGTCAAATCGCTTGATAATATCCTTGGTAACTAACAGATATTTCACCGAAGTTTTTTCACACCAAGAGCGAGGATATTGAGTTTACTTAGGCAATAAACACCTCGAGATATCGATCAAGGTTTCAAAACCTAAACTCCCGAAAGAGCAACCTCGTCGTCCCAGTTGGAATCAAGCAGATAGTGTAGCAAGTACGAAATGATATGACCGTGAAGAACGATGTACCTGCAAAGAACAAATCCAATAACAACGATCTTGATTCCACTCAATATCTATAGTTTAGGCACACAAACCGAAAGCGGCTTGCTGACAAATCCAGGTTAATAGATAAAGAGTATGTTCTAATCACAACGATCTTGAGTGGCCTTATATCAGAAGAGAATGACCTTAGAATAAACAAGATCGTTAGGTTTGATAGACGTGATAGTACAGAACACAAGTACAATACAAAGAATACTAGTAAACATAAACTAGTTTCCCGTAAGAGGTACTTCTAGGCTTCTCGATCCCGAGAGAATACTTTCACGCAATTCTAGACCGAGAGCAAAAGCTCAAAGGTAACTCAAAAGAAAAGCGGCAACACAAGCTTACAATTCCGAAGAAGAGCTTGGCCAAGGGGATTAAAGCTTTCAGGATAGATACCACTCCTATTTATATTGACTAAGGCTTTAGCTTTGAAATGAGGCAAAGTTAATTTCGGAAATTCCACAAAGCACATTTACATAATAGTTCCGAAATTCCCCATTTAGTCTCATAGCTTTTAATGAGAACTAATACTCTAGCATTTTACATTTAAGAAAAATATATTCCATAAAGAAAATATATTTTCGAAACATGTTTAGCCAAGAGCAATCAAAGCAAATAATATCTTAAGGTATATTTGGATATTTCTTTTTAATTTGAAATATGGTGCTTACCAAATATGATTCCTGGGAAAGATCTCAATTCAAAAACGTGTCCTTAGTTTCGAAAATCTCCTTAGATATTATTTCCAAATGTCGTCACCAGCTTTATAATGTCGACATTACTCCTTGGTATTGCTGGGCTAACCAGACGAACCTGGGTGGAAGTGGGATCTGGGTCAATGTGGTTCAACGTTCCGCATAAACACATCATAACCAACGTGGACAAAGCCTTGTGTGTTAAGCTTAAGTGAACACAATGGTTCAGACGTTCCGAATCACGCAAATAGATATACCATTGGAAGTACGGTGCGAGATTCTACGAGTAACTAGCAAAGACGTTAAATCTCCTGAATTCTTGATTCCAATATAGATGTTTGATATCCAAGAATTCAAATCAAAACATCAAATGAATAATCAAATGAATATTTGATCAAGTAGTAAAGCATACGAAGATTTAATCACGTACAGTATAGATCCGTAATTATGTGTCCACTAACTAGAGCGACTAACCATTTTCCAGATGATGACTCAATCCCACTTAGTTGTACATTGAAGATGAACGAATTCAAACTTCAAACCGAGAATATCAAACTCATTAATTCGTTGAAGCACAAATCAAAAATGTAGAGTTTGAACTTCGAAGTTACGCATTCTGAGTCAACCATATTATGGTTTCGAAACGTACGTCAGTTTTGGCAGAAACCAAATTAAGGTTTCGGAACCTAAAGTTCATTATATGACCGGAACTGATTTAAGGTTCCAAAATCAAGTTTCCATATAGCGAAACCTAAAGCTTGGTTTCGAAATCTAGATTCTGTTTAGCAAACCTTGTTTAAGGTTTCGAAACAAGAAACACATATTAAATTCTCTACAAATGTTTGGTGTCGAACTTGAGAGTCCATGTGGCCGAGAACCGTTTCAACATCACACCTTTTTAGCCTCGACGCACAGGAATATATTTCCCGGTTCACATAAACCTTTAGGAAACCCAGGGTCTTTTCAACCTTTTAGATCTTTGATGGTCAAGACACATTGGCCTTGATTCTCAAGTCACTGTCAGCCACACAAACATAGTTTCGAATCTGTTATATCTCATTGGTCACAATATTTAAGTTTCGGACCAATAGCTTATGAATGCGAAAACCAGATTATGGTTTCGAAATCAACTTTTAGTTTTACCAAAACCTACATCGAGCTTTCGAACATTGAAAATTCATAAGTTGAGATACACAAATATGGTTTCGGAATCCAGAAGTGAGATATGGCATACAAGATGTTCATATACAGAATCAAATGAATGATTCAGAACTTCAGAGTTCAGAGCCAAACCACGACGTCATATTCGAATCTCACAAACTACAATATTTCGAGTCTACACAACATAAGTGTGAGTCACAATCTCTCTTAAATTGGCTCATATAAATATATGCAATCAATCCGACAGAGCCAGACTAGGTAAGAAGAGACACAATACTGTGATGGATCTGAAAAAGGAGGGGTACCGAAATACAACCAACTTTTCGTTTGGGCTCGTGAGTGTTATGGTTTAAGTTTGGACGATCTCAAAAATCAATATCCAAACTCTAATAACTGGAGTTGTGATCTTGGGGATTAACTCAACAAAGTTGGGACTTTGGAGTAAACTCTACAGTTATTAAATAACGTACTACTTGGTGCTTTAATTATATAATCAGAGATATAATGCGGAAAGTAAAAGCACACAAGACACCAGAGATTTTTTTAACGAGGAAACTGCCTTGCAGAAAAACCTCGGGACCTCGTCGAGATTGAACACCGCCCAGTACAAACTGACTACAAGCGCTAGCCTACTATAAGACTTCGGTCTGGGATGTAGCAGAGACCAACTCCAGCCCTCCAAGCGAATTGGCTACTGTCGCACTCCTTACGTCTCTAGATCCCCCACAGATCGTCACGCACTTGATTCCCCCAGCTGACATCCTTTACAGGCCTAGTAGTTGCTTTGACCGATGTCAAAAGCTTGTGTCAGCAATACTGGCTTTGCAACGTATGGTCTAACTGTCCTCTATCAGTTTACCACACACAAGTTGACTTCCTTCAGATGATTAAATCCAGGTCATACGGAAATCTACTTCACAAATCAGGGCTGACAAGCAAACCAAGTAAGCTATGCCCAATTTGTCTATACCTCAGTTATACTCGAAGAATCACTTAAGAAACTTGTATAACTGGAGCTAACTAGGTCTTACAACACCGAGTGCAGCCTTGCGTTGCTACCTTTCAACCTTGTGTGTAACGAATCAGTTCTTGAATAGCCGTATAGCAGAAGAGACGGACTATGGAATAGACAAGAACGTGATCAGGTTACCAAGGTTACAGGTTAATCCGATTTCAACCAAATATGGTCTCAATCTCCTACCTGTGCTTCCCAACTCTCAAGAGAAGTCTTTTATAGTCGTAGGGAGTTCCCAGAGGAGCTGCAACCTATAGAGGATGATTATACCACAACAAGCATTCACCGAAGTGAAAAGAGTTTACGCTACCTTCCCTAAGGACCTTCTCGTATGCTTGATGCTTGCGGTATTTGTCCATAGACACCTCTATTTATAGCATTCAATAAGATAGGTTGCTTTGGAATAAAGCAATCAATTACTTGTCCCACAAGTTAAGGAAACCCTAAACTTGATAACCAAGTAATAGAGATTAATCTCAATTGGAATTCTTTTTATCATTATCTGCCAAGTGTTTCGTTAGCTCAAAAACACTTCAAGATAGAATCCAACAGACCAGAGATAATCTTATCTTATTGACTCATTGAGGATCGTTAGATGGAACACAAAAGATATTATGTGATATACAAGTCCACCTAAGAGATAAAGGAGTTTAGAGTTTGACCCAAGTGAAATTCTGAAAGAATATCCACTAAATCCGACACCAGCAAAGTAACCAACATTGGATTCGCGTACCGGTTCGCGAAATGTTCAGTCACTTTGGAACTCAGAAGATTTCCGAGTTTCTGGTTTGCGAACCGGTTCGTGAACCGTCCGCCTATCAGATTTCGTCAAATCTGGATTCCGCTGGAAGTACTGGGCTTAGCCAGAAGTTAGACGTGTGTACGCCCTCAGCTGTAATCCATGGACTCTTTGCTCAAGAGTACTCCTTTAGATTCATCAATATCCAACTAACATTTTGCAAGCAAACCATTGTAATGGACACATGGCACCGAATCTATCTCATTCATTCTTGTACTCACA
>JAJJMA010097971.1:0-13997 GCA_023529015.1 Papaver nudicaule
ATTGTATTCTTTTCCCTATTATCTATAATATCTTTATCTTTACCGATCAAAAAAAAAGTAGTGTTGCCTCTAACGGTACCCAAACCACTTCTTCTAGTGTTCAAGCCAAGTGCACAGGTAGTCGGATCTTGGTTAATGATGATAGCCTGAAATCCTAACTCAAAGTTCAAATGTTATTCACGTAAGCTATGAATCTTGAATCACGGTGCGCACTGCACAATCCACTCCTAGGTGCCGGGTTGATCTAGTAGTTACAATGGGCTTGGGCATGTGAGATATCAGGCTTATTTTACATTACAAAATTTACTCTCATAAGAATCAAAAATAAGGGTTCCTTATTTACCACCTATGCTTTCACTATTTCCCACTCTCCCTCACTTATAAAACTAATCACTATTCAAGTGTAACTTCTCCTGTTTACCACCTACCAAAGTCAAATAGGGTTTATTTGTCTTTTTCTTCTTCTTCCCTGATTAATCTTCTACTTCCATTAAAAACCATTAAAAAAAAAACTATTAACTTTAAAATCCCTAGGTTATATTATGTTTAATATAATACACTAAATTTTTACTATTCCTTCTACTAATGGAAGACCATCAGTAACACTTGCTATCACTGTGAGTTTTACCATCTTCAGAATACTTGATAAAATCACCAATCACCTCTTATATCTTGAAACAAGAAAAACACTGAAAAGACGAGGGTACCGTGTACACCACCAATATTTTATTTTAGTCCACCTATAAGTCAAAACTTGAACGGTTCCTGTAATCAAGAACTCAAGAACAAGATCTCTTTCGTAACTGATTGATTCACACAAGGGAGTCAATACAAGATTCCGAAAGGCTATGTCAACAACCAAGTACGATACTTTAATTATAAATGACAAGTCAAATATAATGCGGAAAGAATGTAAAGTATACACAAGAATTTTGTTGACGAGGAAACTACAAACTCGTAGAAAAACCCCGAATACTCCTAAGAATTAAGCCGCCAACACACCTACTCACAGACTTCGGACTAGCTGGTGCAGACAATATGACCCTAATACGACTATTAGTCACAAAGATTTCCCCTCAGTATTCCTACGCCTCCAACCACAGCAAGGTGGTCACGCACATGTACTCCCTTACGCAAACAGACGTCCTTTCACTAGTAGAAAAATGGCTTTTGGTGACAGTTCAGATTTTTGTATGGTGACAGTCCAGAGAATGCGTGTTACCAATCATTGGAGGGTTTGTCAACGGTGACAGTTTCATGTAAAAACTGTTACAGATAATCTCAGTGTATAAGTATTTTACTGTAACAGTTTTAAAGTGTCGTCAAATTTTGTAATTGCGACTGTTTCGTTGCAACTGTGACTGTATACACATGTTACAGTAACAAATTTAATCTGTCACCCTAGTTAACATAGGTATCCATTATTAGTCCTCGGGGAAGCCACTTTGGAAATTACTGAGGCAGACGAGGTTGTATGCTCAAGGCTGCTAGTATAACCACAGTAAACATCCATAAAGAAGAAAACCTGGTTCTGCTGCTGGACCAGTACTCACACTTCCTTGTTTCTTCTCGCTGCAGTTCGGTTAATCGAACAATCTCAAGTTCTCTGTTGAACTATCTCCCAAATCGATCTTAGCCCTAAACCATTTCTTGCTATGTACAATCTCAAGCTTCCTCTCTTTCTCTCTGGAATCTCTCGTTCTTCTTTTCTTCTCCCTAGTTCAGATTCTCATTGATTTAAACAGTCGTTTGGTTTTTAACAATTCTAGGTCAAATTTTCACTTAGGGTTTCAAAAGAACTCATCTGATTATTTTTTCTATATTTATGATTCAGTTGAATTGGTTCTTAATCTTCCAGTCAATTAAACCTAAATTCGATTTAATTTCAGTGTTGTTAGATCGATTAACTTTTGGATATGGGTAATGATGTGGTTGTTAAGTTCTTCACTGCTGAAATTCATCCAAGAGAAAGCCACAGCTCTCACAAAAAAGCTCTGTCAGGTTGTAAAATTAACTGCATCTAAAATTCTTTTTCTACACATGAAGGTATTACCTTACAGTGGCTGGTATAATGGCGCCATAATTTTACTATGACATTTCTATTATGATATCTTTTATGTTTTGAGATTTGGTACTAATTGGTCTTTCTTTGGTTTCTTTAAGTTAACATGTCTCGTAGAATCTAAGACATAACTTGTTTAGGTTCAGAAATGGATGAGTACTATTGTTTGGTTTTTCTCTTCTTTCTGATCTTATCTTTTTAGTTTATGAACTTAGTTACTGTAATTTATGTGCGGGAAATGATTGTGTATCTTTGTGGTTAGAGGGAATTTTGAAATAAATAGGAATTTGAGGACCTCATAACCAAGTTGGATACAATCAAAACTGAATGTTAGGAGATTAGAGAGAATAAATCCAGGATTCTTTTCGTGAATAGAGAAGTATGGTTGTTATCAATGAATTGGGAAGGAATCAACTCATCTTTTTATCGTGAAGAATTATTTTGGCAAGTGATGGATGATATACATGTAATATATAGTATTTATATGTACCAAATGATAAAGCTTTTTCGAGGGGTATGGACAATTCTAAACCTGGTGGAGGTATCATTTCTGTATATAACTTTGATATCATTCTACTCTTTACCATTTTTGATGCACTTTGTTGTGTCAATCATTCCATTTGTTTTTGTTTATATAACTTACTTTGTTCATGTTTTTAATTGCAGGCCTTAGGTATCATCAGCTTTGTTCTTTAAACATAACAGTGCATCGGGTCCTCCTTATAGAGTTTTGGTTGATACCAATTTTATCAATTTCTCTATTGAAAACAAGGTAGTTTTATTAATTGATTGGTTTAGTAAATTGAGATGAAATTAGACTTGTGTAGTTGGATTTGGAGAAAGCTACGATAGACTGCCTGTATGCAATATGTGAGTGTGTTTTCGTTTGCTTTGTATACTTCAAGACTATTGTGTGATTGTTATTATGTCTGATTCCTTTTGGAATCAGTTTCTACCATCAGCTTTAGCAACAAGAGTTTCTAGGTATATATGTTATGAAGCAAGTGGCAAGTTTTAGTGATGTACGAATGTGGGATTTGCAGAAAAACGTTGTATCAAAAACTTGATGGGTCACAATGATACGATTCCAGTGGCAATTTATGAGCAATTAGATTCTATTAGTCTAAAAATCTAAAGGGTGATCAGTTTCTCTATAATCTGGCGTTTGAAGCGAATACTAAGCTGAAGGACCCAAACAGACATGTTGTTTTTTGTTGGTTCTGGTGTGTTTGTTAGTATTATTCAAGCACTCAAAGTGTTTGTTTGCTTTCTGAAACTTCTCTTTGTTTGCTGGTTATGTTTAAAACCAGGTATTATTAGTGCATGAATATACAAGAATTAGTCGCCACCTCTTGGTAACCACTGGTGATGATGGATCTGAACACTTGTGGGATACAGCAGCACATAATCCGAAGCCAAAGGTTTATTATCTATATTCTTTTGTAGTTACTTAGATGATGTGTATGACTGCTTATTATCTATTGTTGTACCACTATTATGTTTTATTTCCCCAGGAAATGATTTCAACTAGCTAATTCATGTTTATTATGTTATCATGTTAAATTCTATTGTTATAGGCGTCTTGGCTGAAGCAGCATTCAACACTAACAACTTAGGTCAGTTTTGTTAATCGTTCGAGTTCCAACAATTTTTTTTTTTTTTTTTTTAGCAAGAAATATGATCATAATAAATCACTGTGGTAGGTTGATTAACATCATACGATGGATTCTCTTCCAAATGTCTTACTCAGTGTTCCGAGACCTCACTGCAGAAAATCATGATAGACTCGCCTAATTTTGTTTAGCTGTTGTTTAGGCAGCTCTCATTTCAGGGGTTCCTACCTGACTGTTGTTTTTTATGCACAACAAGGGAAACTAGAAAACTAAATGCATTGTCCATTTTGTTTGCTGTGCCTGTTTTTTTTAATCATTTCTACCTTTGATGTTCACTAATTATTTGTTATTAATTGGATTATATTATTTCTTTGCAGGCAGTGAAAAGTCTCCCATTTCATCTACCGGCTATCCATACTCAAAAAGTTGGTTATTGAAGAGCCTAATCAGTTTGGATTTGTATAACAACATTTTTTTGGTCATTTCACCTACACTGAAGAAACTCAAGTTTTTGTAGTTCTTGTATTATGCCAACAGTCTACCGCAGAGATCAGTTAGGTTTTAGTTTGCTATTTAGTTTTTTTTTTTTTTTTTTTTTTGTCAAGCTGTCTTTAAGGTTATATACCTTCTATATTATATTTTTGTAGTGTTTTGCAAATTATTTCAGATTTAAAACTTAAGTGATTGTAGCTTGTTGTACTTTTAAATGAATTCAGTTGTTATAGATTTCATTCAGAATTCAGTTTCAATTGAATGGTATGGGTTTAAATGAATGAAATCTGGTTCTATTTCATATTCAATCTACACTAGCACTGGACCTGACCTAGGAGCCCATGGATCCTATCCTCTGCATGACACACTTTTTAAAATAATAAATTGTTACCTTAACCCCAAATATAGCAACAGATTTTTACAGAAGATGTTATTGTAACACTCTATAGTGATAGTTTTGTGGAAAATGTGTCACCTTTGTACTAATGATAGCTACAGTTTCTTACAAAAATGTCATAGTAAACCGTCAATGGCAACAGTTTTGTGTAATAACAGTTACCGAAGTGGTAATTCAGTAACTTAAATACGTCTAAAATGTTACCGAAAACCACTAGCAGTGACAGTTTTAAAATTTGAGCTACATTTCTGAAGAACCATTTTGTAACAGTTTTTATAAACTTTTCGCAACACGAGCTTTGGTGACACCTCAGGAAAAACTAAAACTGTTACGGAAATAATTTTGGCGACAGTTTATAACTGTCACCTATCATCATTTTTGTACTAGTGTTTACTGTCTTGCCTAAGAGTTGCTCTACAGCCCGCCGTGAAAAATATCGCTACCCGACCTCCAATCGGACGACTAACCCCTTATGGACAACAACTAAATAGCGGCAGGTCAAATCGCTAGATGATATCCTTGGGAACTTACAGATAGTTCACCGAAGTCGTTTTACACCAAGAGCGAGGATATTTAATTTTGCTTGGTGATAAACCCCCCGAGATATCAAACAAGGTTTCAAAACCAAAACTCCCGAAAGTGCAACCTTGTGTCATGTACCTAGCATGACATATGAGCTATATCTCCTCTGGTTTGGCGGGCTGCCCTTCGTGGATGCTGTTAGTGAGTCTGTGGGTGTCTTTATCATTTTTGTCTTTTCTTATTTCTGTGACCGTTGGATGGTTAGTTAGGCGAGTCCGGATTTGTGCCACTTGTCGGCTCTAGTGTGGCTCAGGCTAGTTTCTGTTGCAGTATTTATTCGAGTCTGTTTTGGGACATGAATGTCAATTTTCGATTTATCTAATTTCCAGAGAACTTTTGTTCTTCATTTCTTTGCTTCCAAGCTTAGAAAAGGCTTGAATCCTTGTGGTTCAAGAGTTACTTAGGCTCAAATCCTTTGGATTTGAGAGTTACTTCTCTTCTTGTGTTAAATGGTTATGTGAGAACATAACATTTGGCATCAGAGCCGTTCTGTCCTTGAAATCATGGGTGGATCGACTACAACCAACACCGCTGCTGCTAAAGATGTCAGTGACAAGTTGAAGGATCATGATCTCAAGATTACCAACCTCACGGAGACGGTAACGAAAATCAGCACAGATCTGGACGAGCTGAAGACTACAGCTGATACAAATCATACTGCATTGGACACCAAGATATCTACACTGGATACTAAGTTGACTTAGTTCATGGAAGAAGCTAAAGGAACTCAGGCTCGACAGGATAAAACCATACAGCTCCTATTAGATGTTATGGGATTGAAGAGCAAGGAAGATGCTAGCGGTTTGACTTTCGGATCTATTGGTTCTGAAAGCAACTTCATCAGGAGAGGTACTCTACCTCTAGATTCCTCTGCTGGTGGGAAGGAGTTAGTTCCTAGAATTCCGAAGATGGATTTTCCAAGGTTTACTGGTGAGAATCCTAGAGAATGGGTTCAGAAGTGTGACCTGTACTTCATGCTCAACAAGGTGGATGAAGCTCACAAGGTCAGTATGGCTGTTATTCATTTAGAGGGTAAGGCTAGTAGTTGGTTTCTAAATTTTAAGATGAATAGAAATAGACTTACCTGGATTGACTTGTCAGATAACTTATGCTTGCGTTTTGAGAACCCTGCTAATGAGAACATAGTTGGAAGATTTAACAAATTGGTTCAAACCTCTTATGTAGAGGAATACTTTGAGTAATTTGAGTACCTGAAGGCTTTACTGCTTACTAAATACAAAACTCTCACTGAAGAGTATTTCATCATGAGCTTCATTGGTGGTTTGAAAGAGGAAATACAACAGACAGTGCTGATGTTTAACCCCTCAACTCTTATGTATGCTTTTTCCCTTGCTAGATCTCAAGAGCTAAGCCTAGCTATGCAGCAAAAGGTTCTTAGACCTACACCAAAAACTTACAACAATTCACACTCATCACCTAAACTTTTTCCTACTAGTCCCTCATATACTTCACCAAAACCACCACCCTACAACAATAATTTTTCTCCAAAACCACCACCTATCAATACCAAATACACTAATAACCCACAAAGACCATTTCCAAATTCCACTGTTAGGAATTTGACTCCTGAGCAGTATAGTGAGAAAAAAGCTAAGGGTCTATGTTTCAACTGTGATGAAGTTTTCAAACCAGGCCACAACTTGCACTGCAAGAAGAAAACTCTATATCACATTGTGTGTGAGAGTGCAGGGGAGAGTAGTACTGAAACAGAAGAAGAAGAAGAGCAGGAAGTAGTAACTGATTCCCCACTTGATTCAGACATGGAGATCTCATTGAATGCTCTAACTGGCAGTGTGACTGGTGAAACCATAAGGATTCCTGGTTTCATCAAGAAGAAGGCCATATCCATTCTTATTGATACAGGCAGTACCCATAGTTTTGTGGATTGTGACTTAGCAAGGTCATTAGGCTGTACCATTACACCAACTGCTAAATTCTTAGTCACAGTGGCTAATGGGGAGAAAACTATGAGTTCAGGCATTTGTTCTCCCTTGAAATGGTCAATGCAGGGTCATGAATTCAGCAGTGAAGTGAGACTGTTGCCTTTAGGTGGCTGTGACATGGTACTTGGAGCTGACTGGTTGAAAGGATTGGGAGATATCTTATTCAACTTGATGAAGCTTAGCATTTCCTTCAAGCACAAAGGGAAGAAAATCACTCTCACTGGAGCCAAAACTAACACACCACTGCAGGAGATGAGTGACAAGAACATTCAGGACTATGTGTCTAAACACAGTCATGGGATTATTGCTCATCTTTTCTACATAAATACCACCACCTCCCCACCTCCACCTTCTCCTGGCATTTCAGCTATATTATCATCTTTTGAAGATGTTTTTACTGAACCAACTCAATTGCCTCCTCCAAGAAACCTTGATCACTCAATACCTCTCAAACCCAATTCACAGCCAACAAACCAAAGGCCTTATAAATGCCCATATGTGCAGAAGGGAGTTATTGAGCAGTTAGTCAAAGAAATGTTGCAGAATAGTATTATTCAGCCTAGCCATAGTCCATTTGCTGCACCAATACTTTTGGTGAAGAAGAAGGACAATTCCTGGAGATTTTGTGTGGATTATAGGAAGTTAAATGCAATTACAGTTAAAGATAAGTTTCCTATTCCCATCATTGATGAGCTGCTGGATGAACTACAAGGAGCTAAGTACTTCACTAAGATTGATCTCAGGTCTGGTTACCATCAAATTAGAGTGAAGCAAGATGATGTCCATAAGACAGCTTTCAGAACTCATGCAGGCCATTATGAGTTCAAGGTGATGCCATTTGGTTTAACCAATGCTCCAGCAACATTTCAGGCCCTTATGAATGATGTTTTTCATGATTATTTGAGGAAGTTCATATTGGTTTTCTTTGATGATATATTGGTTTATAACTCAACATTGGAAGACCATCACACACACTTGGAGATTACTCTTTCTCTGCTTAGGCAACACCAACTTTATGCCAAGCTTTCTAAGTGTTGTTTTGCTCAACAGGAGCTAGAATATTTAGGCCATATCATCACTGCTGCAGGTGTGGTTGCTGATCCAGCTAAGATAGCCACTATGGTTGAATGGCCAACACCAACCACTGTGAAAGATCTCAGAGGATTTCTTGGCTTAACTGGTTACTATAGGAAATTTGTGAAGAATTATGGTAACATCAGCAAACCTCTCACTGAGTTACTTAAGATGAACTCATTTCAGTGGAGTGATGCAGCTGAACTAGCTTTTCAGAAGCTGAAACAAGCCATGTCAACTACACCAGTCTTAGCTTTACCTGACTTCTCCAAATCCTTTACACTAGAGACTGATGCTTGTGACTCAGGGATTGGAGCTGTACTCATGCAAGAAGGTAGGCCAATTGCTTATTTCAGCAAAGCTTTGGGTCCTAAAGCCTTAGGAATGTCAACTTATGAGAAGGAACTATTTGCAATTGTTTCTGTTGTCACTAAATGGAGACATTATCTGTTGGGTCACCATTTTATTATTAAGACATACCATCAAAGCATTAAGTTCTTTTTGGAGCAGAAGATTACAACTGTGTTGCAGCAGAAATGGTTAGTTAAGCTATTGGGGTATGATTATGAAATTCAGTACAAAAAGGGTGCAGAAAACAAGGTGGCAGATGCACTATCTAGAAGACCATCACCTTCTATTTCTCTTCATTCTTTAGCTATTTCTAAGCCAAATTGGGTGCAGGATATTGTTGTCAGCTATACTGATGATGACAAAGTTCAACAACTGATTACACAGCTCATAGTGAAGCCAGACTCTCTTCAGCATTACACTTACAGAGAAGAGATCTTGAGGTACAAAAGCAGATTATATGTGGGCTGTAACAAGGAGGTGAGAGCCAATATTCTTTCTTCTATTCATTCTTCAGCTGTTGGTGGACACTCTGGTATTCAAGCAACATATAGCAGAGCCAAAGCACATTTCTTTTGGCCTGAAATGAAGAAAGATATCTTGCAGTTAGTCACTACTTGTGATGTTTGTCAAAGGAATAAAGGAGAACATACCTATCCTGGTGGACTTTTGGTTCCTTTACCTATTCCACAACAAGCTTGGCAACACATAAGTATGGATTTCATTGAAGGACTGCCCTTAAGTGAGAAGAAATCCATCATTTTGGTAGTGGTGGATAGATTTACCAAGTATGCACACTTTGTGGCTCTGCAACATCCTTATACTGCTGCTGGAGTAGCTAAACTCTTCCTCAACAACATTTTTAAACTTCATGGATTGCCTGAATCCATTGTCTCTGACAGGGACAAAGTCTTCACCAGCAATTTTTGGCAAGACCTGTTCAGAATTTTGGGTACTAACTTGAGCATGAGTACTGCTTATCATCCTCAGTCAGATGGCCAAACTGAGAGAGTGAATGCTTGCTTAGAAAGCTATCTTAGATGCATGACAGGGCATCAACCCAAGAAGTGGAGCAACTGGCTAGCTTTGGCAGAATGGTGGTACAATTCCAGCTTCCATTCTAGCATAAAAATGTCACCATTCAAGGCACTATATGGGTATGAAGCTCCTCACCTAGCTTTTCCTTCTCATGCTATTACTTCTGTGGCTTCAGTGGAGGAGTATTTGAAACAAAGAGATGGTATGCTCAACATCTTGAAGGAATCTCTAACTCAAGCTCAAGCCAGAATGAAGTTTTTTGCTGACAGAAAGAGGTCTGACAGAAGTTTTGAAGTGGGTGATTTGGTATATCTCAAACTCCAACCCTACAGACAGAATTCAGTTGCCCTGAGGAGAAACACCAAGCTTGCAGCTAAGTACTATGGACCTTTTCCTGTCATTCATAGAGTTGGTACTCAAGCTTACAAACTAGCTCTACCTGAAGCTTCAAGGATACACAATGTGTTTCATGTCTCTCAGCTTAAACAGTATATTGGCTCAACACACACTCCTTCCCCAACACTGCCACTTACGGATCATGAGGGGCAAATTGTGGTGCAACCCATTCAGATAATTGACACCAGAGATATCACCAGGAATGGAGTGCATGTTCATCAGCTCCTTGTTCAGTGGTGCCATTCCTCTGCAGATGATGCTACTTGGGAGGATGCTGATCACATTTCTATCTCATTTTCCAGACTTCTATCCTTGAGGACAAGGATAATTCGAAGAAGGGGGTAATGTCATGTACCTAGCATGACATATGAGCTATATCTCCTCTGGTTTGGCGGGCTGCCCTTCGTGGATGCTGTTAGTGAGTCTGTGGGTGTCTTTATCATTTTTGTCTTTTCTTATTTCTGTGACCGTTGGATGGTTAGTTAGGCGAGTCCGGATTTGTGCCACTTGTCGGCTCTAGTGTGGCTCAGGCTAGTTTCTGTTGCAGTATTTATTCGAGTCTGTTTTGGGACTTGAATGTCAATTTTTGATTTATCTAATTTCCAGAGAACTTTTGTTCTTCATTTCTTTGCTTCCAAGCTTAGAAAAGGCTTGAATCCTTGTGGTTCAAGAGTTACTTAGGCTCAAATCCTTTGGATTTGAGAGTTACTTCTCTTCTTGTGTTAAATGGTTATGTGAGAACATAACACCTTGTTGCCCGGTTGGAATCAAGAAATATATGGATGCAGTACAATATGTATGACTGTGAAGAACGATGTACCTGCAAAAACAAATCCAATAACAGCGATATTGATTCCACTTAATATTCATAGGTTAGGCACACAAACCGAAAGCGGCTTGCTGACAAATCCAGGTTAATAGATAAAGAGTATGTTCTTATCAGTACGATCTTGAGTGGCCTTATAGCAGAAGAGAAGGACCTTAGAATAAACAAGATCATAAGACTTTGATAGACGTGATAGAACAGAACACAAGCACAATACAAAGAAGACTAGTAAACATAAACTAGTTTCCCTGAAGAGGTACTTCTAGGCTTCTTGATCCCCAAGAGAAGACTTGCACTAATCCAGACCGAAAGCAAAATCTTAAAAGTAATTGAAAGGAAAAGTGAATAAACACAAGCTTACTTTTCCGAAGAATGAAACTTGGTAGAGGGGCAAAGCTTTCAGGAGAGATACCACTCCTATTTATAATGACTAAGGCTTAGCTTTGAAATGAGGCTAACTTATTTAGGAAATACGATTAAAGCACATTCCATAACAATTCTGAAATTCCTCACATAGACTCATAGCATTTAATGAGATCTATTACTTTAGCATTTTACATTAATGAAAAAAGATATTCCATTAAATGTTTGGCCAAAAGCATTCAAAGCAAATAATACTCAATAAGATATATTTGGATATATCATTAATTTGAAATACAGTGTTCACCAAATATGCTCCCTGGGATAGAGCTCAATTCGAAAACGTGTATTAGTTTCGAAAATCATGTTATGATATTATTAACTTCCAAATGTCGTCATCAGCTTTAATAATGTTGACATTACTTCCTAGGCTTTGTTGGACGGGCCAGAACGATCCTAGGTGGAAGTGGGATCGGGTCCAATGTGGCTAACGTTCCGCATAAACGTATCATCGCAGACATGGACAAGCCTTGTGTGTTAAGCTTAAGTGAACATGTAGGTTAACTACGCCAGATCCGGTTTTTAACAACATTTTGTTTTTGGGCTATTTAATGTTTGGTACCCAACAAATGTCCAACAAATAGCGTTGGTACCCAACATTTCGAATATTAAGGGTTGGTACCTAGACTAGCCGTTGACTGTTAAAATCTCGGTTTGACCAGGTTATTTTTTATTTTTACTAATTTTCGATAAAAACTCACACAAATTTACAAATGTGTCCCTAATAAACCTTATCACATTATTCTTCTTCACCTCACACCACAACCAGAAACTCCATTCACACAACTGCTACTGCTCCCTTGTTACAATAATAAACTACAAACCTTCCAACGCCGTGAAGGAAAAGCTCAATCCAAAGAGTGATATTATGATTATTATCCAAGAAAACACCAACAACAGTATATAACTGAAGTCGGGATAAGAGAATCAAAAGATCTTTTTTGAATCTTTTTAATTAGAGCATTTTTTGAGCTTAGATTTAGGTTTGCGTTTGAGCTCCATTGCAATTAGGATTTCGGCTCGACATCTTCTTTTTCGGGTGAGTTGGAAGGGGGAAGACCGATTGAATTCTGGTCGGATTTAGGTTTTTGTTTGATTACTTGAGTGATATTGATTGGTAATTCATACGAGTTTTGAAATTAAACTCATTAAATGGGTTCTTAAGTTTGGGCAGTGGTGCGTGATGGTAATAGATAATAATGGTGTTCAGTGATTTTGACATGATTATTAGTACTATGAGTAATGGCGATGAAGAACATAGACGAAGAAGAACGGTGTCCGGCCGGCTATGTACAATCTCAATTCGCATCTAGGACCCTTATTTAGGACCGTCGGATCAAATGATAATATGGGGCTTTTGTAAATAATTATTTTGTTACTAATATTAATTGTTTTTAGTTAGGTCAACCTGTTGACTTAACGGTCTTCGTCAACTTCAGGTACCAAAGCTTAATTTTCGAAATGTTGGGTACCAACGCTATTTGTTGGACATTTGTTGGGTACCTAACATTAAATAGCCCTTTGTTTTTTGGCTTAGCAACGTTTATAAATTATAAAAACGTTGCTACAAAAAACTGTTAATTCTTAATTAATTAAGGAATACCAAAAAACGTTGCGCTTTCATGGGCTAATATGTCTTCTTACTGCAAAATAGATTTTCCGCATTGGTACCCAACAAATGTCCAAAAATAGCGTTGGTACCCAACATTTTCATTATTAAGCTTTGGTATCTGGATGCGCCGTTGACTGTTAAAGTCAAAGTTTTGACCGACCTTTATTTTACTTTTTCCCAATTTGTAATAAATATTATTGTAATTTACGAGTGTAACCCTTATCTTCTTCCTCCACCTCTTACCAGGTCTGCAAAGCCACCATCGACATTAAACATTAAATAACCCTTTTATCTTTCTATTTTGTTTGTAGAAAAACTGTATCCATCTCATTTCCATTCTCAACCCGGCCAAATCTCACAAGTCGAACCTCTACTTTCATGAATAAACGACTAAAGCTAACCCCCAAGTCAAAATCGAAACCCATGTATCAGATCTAAGTGAAAACCCCTAATTTGTAACCTTTGATTTGCTATTGAAATCAAATATAAACCCTCCTCTGATTGTACCCGTAAAGAAGAAGACGTTCCTGTCGATTTGTATGTATCCCTTCTCCAATCTCAATCTCTTTACTCATTCAATTTTCTGGGGTTACAAAAACTGATTTGATTTTCATTGGATTTCAGTTTATCATCAGATCTGGTTGTACTAATTTTCTAGGGTTTATTTTTAGTTTTGGTATTTGTATGTAGAATTTTATCTCTTGGCTCTGGGATTCATATGGTTTGTTTTTAGATTCGTAGCATTTTCTGGTACCATGTCTACCATCCTTTGATATGAAATGTTGACTAGATGGTGTCTCATTAATTCATCTTGGGTTATAATTAATTGAATGAGAATAATGAGATTCGTAGTTTAAAGGTGAATGGCGTCGGAAGAAACGGTATTATCTAATTGTCACACATTGTTATAATTCATCTTGGGTCAGAACTTATCATCTAATTGGATTATCCTTTTGTGTTCCTGATTCAATTGGTTTTTTGACTTTGTTATTAGCTAATGGTCATACCTTACTTTCATTTCAGTGGTTTACGGAAAGGAAAAAACCATCTCTAGTTGAAACTCTTGAGAAGGTTAAAGGAATCCCATGTTTATTCCTTTGCATTGCACAGCCAAATAGAGAACTGTTTCCTATTCGTATTGATATCTCTTGTCTGATGCATTTTTTATGTATG
>JAJJMA010097979.1:0-15888 GCA_023529015.1 Papaver nudicaule
GACGTAGTACATCCATTGCTCTCTAACCTTTCTCAATCAATTCAGCGTAAAATCAAGAACTCACATCACTTGGATACCTCATTGAATCAAATATGTTGAAGCGGATGACTTCCTCATCGAACTCCAATGTCAAGGAACCATTTTGGACATCAATCTTTGCTCTAGCGGTACTCATAAATGGTCTACCCAACACAAAGGTGTGGAACCGGATGAATTCTCCATATCAAGGACATAGAAATCCGCGGGAAACACCAATTCATTTACCTGCACTAAAACATTCTCAACAATCCCTTTTGGGTAAGCGTAAGACCTGTTTGCAAGCTCAATAATAACACCCGTCTCCTTAAGAGGACCAAGATCAAGAGATTCATAAATAGAAGTAGGCATAACATTGACAGAGGCTCCTAGATCTAACAAATCTCTATTAAATCTTATCTTACCAATTGTGCATGGTATAGTAAAGCTACCTGAGTCTTTTAATTTAGGCGGGAGTTTCTTTTCAAGAAACGCCGAGGCGCTCTCCCCCACACTCATAACTTCGTTCTCGGCTAACTTTTGCTTGTTAGTTAACAATTTCTTTAGATACTTTGCATAACGAGGAACTTGCCTAATTAAATCAACGAGTGGAATGTTTACAAGAACCTTTTTGAGGATCTCCCAAATCTCGTTGTCTTGCATCTCTTTCTTTGCCTTCTTGAATCTGCTAGGAAAGGTGGAAGAGTTGCATGAGTAGGAACAAAAGGTTTAGAGTTAGAATTTGTTACCACATCGGCCTTTTTAGGGGCTGCATTGTCCTTGTCCTCTTCATTATCCGGCTCCAAAACAGATTCATGGTTTTCCCGTTCCGGTTGCTCCCGTTCTTGTTGTTCAAGTTGCTTCCCACTTCGTAATGTCAAAGCACTGACATTCTCTATTGGATTCACTAATAGTTGAGAAGGAAGAGTACCCGCTGCTTTTGCTTTCAACAAGTTGATGTCATTGGCTAGTTGGCTAACTTGATTTTGCACATCTTCCATTGCCATCTCTGATTTCTGCCTATCTTGTGCCAATGTAGTGAGAATAAGGTTCAATTTATCATCCACACTTGTACCTTGAGGTTCTTGTTGTGGTTTCTGAAAGAATGAAGAACCACCATGTTGATTGAATGACGGACTTTGAACCGCAGATTGCTTGTTGGCATAGCTGAAATTAGGCTCCACCCCGGATTGTACGTACTAGAGTATGGATCATATCTCGGACGCTGCTGATTTTGATACATGGCATTTGCTTGTTCTACATTCCCATCATATGATGGAAGAATAACGGACGCCATTTGCTGCATCATGTTCTCAATGTTGCTCATTCTATGTTCAAAGTGTGAAGAATCACTCACCTCATTAACCTTTCTTACCATTGGATCACCTCTAGTGTAGAATTGTTGTGTGTTTGCAGCCATGCTTTCAATCAAATTTGTAGCTTGTTCAATGGTCTTGTTGGTTAATGCACCACCACTCGCCGCATCAACCAAATGTCTCTCACTTGGAAGTAATCCTTCGTAGAAGTATTGAACAATGAGTTGCTCGCTGATTTGGTGACGTGGACAGCTAGCTAACAACCTCTTGTAACGTTCCCAATACTCATAGAGAGTCTCCCCGGTTATCTGCCTAACACCACATATCTCCTTACGAATCAATGTTGTTTTTGATGCTGGAAAGTACTTCTCCAAAAATGCCTTCTTCATTGTTGTCCAAGTTGGAATACTTCCAGGAGGAAGATAATACAACCATTCTTCTGCAGCACCGCATAATGAGAATGGAAAGGCTGCCAACATAACTTGATCAGAATCCACAGCCCCTTGCTTTAAACTGATCACAATACGATGAAACGATTGCAAATGACGGTTGGGGTCTTCTCCTGCTAACCCATTGAACTTGGGCAACAAATGAACCAATTGCGGTTTCAATTCAATGGAGCCATCCAACAATACACAAAAGGTTGCTCGTCCAAGTTGGGTGATGTGAGCTCCTTGAGTGTCTTTGCAGGTTCACCCATTTCTGTGTGTTCTTCTTCCTCTCTATCTGATTCCGAGGAAACACTTGATGAAGAACTAGGAAGCGGTGTATTGACTGCCAAGATTAACTCCGCTGAATCCTTGAGTACCTTTCCCGAACGAGTTGTAATTCCCACCAAATCCCTTGTAGGAGCCAGTGAGTGCACTTGAAATAAGATTCTTTGAAGTTGTATAAGAATTTAAAATTGAAACGAAAAGCAAGAATAAAAGAAAAAAAAATAACAACCTAAACCACCACGGCCTCCCCAGCAGCGGCGCCAATTTTGATGGTGTGTCAAACCAATCAATAATATGATCTCAACTATAACACAAATTCAATAAAGAAGTAGTGATGTAAGTCGAGTTCGAATCCACAAGGAGGTGTGAGTTCAAGTTGTTATGAAGATTGAGATTGTTGTTGTTTAAACAAAAATTCAGAAAATAGTAAATTTGTAATTCAAATTATAATAAAGGCATTGATCAAAGATTTATTGAGTAGAGAACTTATTCTATGAAGTGACCTTGGAATCTAATAGACTAGTTGAACTTGTAACTTGTCTAGGGTTGTTAACAATCTAAATTATTGAAGATTATACTATGGTTAATATTATTCATGTTTGGTTGTGGAGAATGAATCTTTGATCAATGCCTTTATCATAATTTGAATTACAAATTTACTATTTTCTGAATTTTTGTTTAAACAACAACAATCCCAATCTTCATAACAACTTGAACTCACACCTCCTTGTGGATTCGAACTCGACTTACATCACTACTTCTTTATTGAATTTGTGTTATAGTTGAGATCATATTATTGATTGGTTTGACACACCATCACCTTTATTGATCAAACTTAATTTTATTAAGTTGTGATCTTAAACTAGGAAACTACTACATTTACCGTTAGTTTATATTGAAGAAATCCCTTAAGAAGAGTAATTTCGTTAATCGTGGTATGGCACCTATGTTTGGTTAATTCTAGGTTACTACTATAAGTAAATTATCTTTGGTAATTACTTGCATGTTATTATTAGCAATATCTTGAATTAGTTGGAAAGTGTTCATTTTTAGGAGAAAGTATTTAAGGTAACAAGTTTATTCTTGGCATACTTAGAGAGTTCCTTCCTTATTTATGAGAATACTTGAATCTCAAGTTAGCTTTAGCTTAGGCAACTCTGTCTCATATCAATATAAAAAGAGGGGCAATGTTATGCTATACTCTCATCCCTTACACTTACGTGTATCATTAAGTCGCATTGTCGCCTCCACACCGTTTTATCGGTGTAGGGGCATAATTCCGTCGAGCCACGTGTCATCATTCTAGAATAGAAGCAAGATAACACATCTTGAACGCGAAGCATGGAAGAGAGTCGAAGACCAAGCATACGAACCATTAACCACCATTCGAAGATGCCACCTCGATCCAGTTATCCCTTCGAAGAAGAATGCTCAGCACGAGACCAAAGCTCCCTTCGAAGTATAGATCAAGCTCGAAGAAGTAACCGACATACACTCGCTACCCGGAAGAAGATTAGAGCCGAAGTCACTTAACAACGAGAAGGTGAGATGCGCTGAAGAATATCTTTACTTAAAAGGGCACATAGGAAATTATCATGTAAATTTCATCTATATAAAGGAAATATCTCTAAGGAGAAAGGGATCTTCTTCTTTTTACTTTCTCTCTCTTCCTCCTTCTCTTCTACTCATCTTCTTCCCCACACAAAACTAGACTAGAGATTTCTCTAATGGAGTTTTATGTAATCAAATATCAAACAAATATTAAATTCGTGATGTAGGATGCATTCATCGCTCCGAACACGTTAAAAACATCATGTGTCATCTTCTTTACTTTTTACACCTTATTTACTTGATCATTGTTCATACTTGTGGGTTAAAGATCTAATGGTTGTTCGGTATAAGATCGGTAGTCAGATTTTATACCGACACAATCAGTTTCGACTAGAAAGACTTCACTTTGGGGGATCTGTGAAGCACAAGTTCTAAAGCTATCTTAATTGATAGCTTTGTTCTTTTTGATTGGTCGTCTTATACAACGCAAGTTGCGAGACGTAAAGAGAACCAATCAGGATAGAAGATTTCACTTAGGCATTGTGTGCTTGTAAGTTCTAAGGAGATATTGCAAGGTATCACTCGAGTTATTCTCAATTGACCTTGTGGTAATAGCTTTGGAATAAGTTTTCTTAATCCAAACTGTTAAGCTAGGGTTTTATACTCAAGCTATGTAGATTTAGTTCACGAATCTAGGTTTTGCCATTATCGTTGGAGGATGATTTTGGTGTAAAGTCTTCACTGCGTCTGAAGCAACTTCTGGTGGTTCACGGCGTTACCTTTGGTGACCATTAGGGGAATCAAGTGCATAGGATCTTGCGAGGTCCAAGAGACGTAAGAAGTGAGACATCGGCTGAATCGCTTGGAGGGCAGGTTCGATCTCAACTACATCCCAATCCGAAGTCTGATAGTAGGCTAGTGTTTGTAGTGTATTAATACAGTGTGGTGCTCAAAACTGGACTAGGTCCCGGGTTTTTTCTACTGGATTGCAGTTTCCTCGTTAACAAATCTTTGGTGTCTTGCTTTACTTTATTTCTGCATTATATTATTTTACATTATAATTAAAGTCTTGCAAGTGGTGTTGATTGCGTACCTTGACAAGACTTGTCTTGTTTAGATTCCAGTTCACGTTCGTGAATAAGTCAAGTTTTGTACTTGTGGGAATTCGGGTATTGGAAACTAGACCTCGCTGGTTTCACCTTGTTACACAATCCTCGTGATTGTACAAGGGATAATTGTCTATTTGGTTCATGATCGAAATTTGGTGGTGTACCTTGGTTGTGGAGGGTAAAACACCCTCGGGACGCGTGTCAAGATCAGAGGGACTTGGCCCAGCCAAAAGATATCGCCGCCATTCTTCGAGTAAATCTGCAAAAGTGACCTTGAGCAGGAGCTCGACGAGAGAAGGCTCGTACAGGTAGTTCGAGGGAAAGGACACGAAGCCACCTTCGGAGAGAACTCACCGAAGGAACCGCCTTACTCGACAAGCTCTGACATCTCCACGATTGAGTAGTTTGTCTTATTAGGTGTAAACCACTTCAGACTCGACCTATATAAGGCGAGCCCGAGAACCATTGTAGGGGTTGGATTTTTGGTGTAACCTAAGTCGTGAGAGTGAGATTAGGTTATTTTCTCCTCCAACCACTAAGGATCATATTCATATATAAATTAGCTTCGGTGTTGTTCTTATTCTCTTCGTATCATCATATGAAACCAATATTGCTTCTTTGACCATAACTTCAGTAAACAGATCTGATGGCTGTCGGGTATGAAGTACTTATGGAGATTTCATACTCACACAGTTTGGCGCTAGAAACAGGGATGCTTAAAACAACTTAGGGTTTGCCTGTGATTCATGGTTTTCAAATTCTTTGGGGAATTTTTTTCTAGGGTTTTTAAGTTTTTCTTTAAAACTATATTTTCATCGTATTTTCATTGTGAGCTCCACCACCTTGGGTGTCTAAAGATCTTAAAAGCTTTAGCACGCTCAAGGGTTTTGAGCAAATCGTCAACATGATAAAATCGATGTTTCTTCAAGGAATCCAAGCCTTGAAACATAGAGATCTAATCAAGAGCATAAAAAACTTTTCTAAAAATACAAAAAGGATCTCGGCGAAAATCTAAAGGGTAGCTTTCACTTTGGAAACAACCATTTCAATTTCCAGGAAATATCCTTCAAATTTGATACATCATTTGCGTTAACAAAATTAATCTAGGGTTATTTTAGGGTTTCTATACCAAGTCTGTATTTGGAAATAAGCCTTGTAATCTCCATACTTAGGATCCAGAGTCGGAAAAATAGGACAGCTTGCCAGAACCTCCTCGTGGGCCAGGTAGATCTGGATAAGCCAAAACAGTTAGGGTTTTGTCAGAACGAGTATAATCATTCCTAAAACCACGCACGATAGAATCTGTTACGTCTACTAGGATACATGTCAGACCTAGTGCACTGCACCAGCCGCCCTGGACCTCACGGGTTTTTTGTTTTTTGTAGGCCATTGTCGACATGACTTCGAAATCAGAACAAATGCCGAAGCAAAGAGTAGGTTCCTCGAGGCATGGCACGGGTTCTTCGAGGCACAACACCAGATTTTCAACGAGCAAAGAACTATCGCCAGAGGTAGCAGCAAGCACAGTCCAGCATAGAGAACGTGTAAACGAGGAAGAAGTGCAAATATAAGATCTGGGACCTGATGGGGAGGGATTCCCAGTGGGTGATGAACCACCTCAGCAACAAATTCAAGAGGAAGATGGGGAGAATAACGATGACGATGGTGAAGATGACATCCCTAATGAAGTATTGCTAGCACACCAACCCACCGAAGAAGACACCACGAGGGCTGCACAATTCAAAAAGCTGATTCAAAAGAACAAGAAAATAAGGAAACTAAAAAAGCAATTAGCCGAGGCAACCAAGAAAGTTGCGGAGAAGTCTGCATCGAACTACAAAGGGAGCAGTGAGGGACACTCTCGCCCACAAACTATATCGCGATCCAGGGGACCCTCGGTATCAAGAAGTAACACCAAATTCAAGGGAGACGACCCCAAGGACCCTGAGATAGTGATCTCGAGCAGAAGAACTGAACCCAGTATACGTCCAAAAGGAAACATCATACATTTGATATACGAACATGAACAGGCAAGGAAGAATGGCGAGACACAAGCTCTACAGCAAGTCATGATGGAGCAAATCAAAACGCTTTGAGCAGAACTCTTCGATAATAGGATCCAATCGACTGACAAGATGAAGCTAACTCAAGCAATTAATGACGTCAACCATTCACCACTAAGTCCCGAACTGCTCGCCAAGGCCATCCCAGTAAAGTGCATCATGCCAGTTTATGCATCAATCTTCGATGGTACAGGAGACCCAACTTTGCACATCAAAATGTACCTGCGAGTAGTCCTGGCTTGGGCCGACAGAGACGAGGTGCTTTGCAAGTATTTTCCTTCCTGCTTGAAAGGGGAAGCTTTGGCTTGGTATGACAACCTAACAGCTAGTTCGATCTCGTCCTTCGAAGAGCTATCCAAAGTATTCATACTTCATTTCTTATACAACAACTCATCAAAGCCAGGAGTGGAGAAATTGTTCAGCATTAGAGTAAGACCTGAAGAATCCATTAAAAGCTTGACAGACAGGTGGACCGCCCAGTGCGTGGAGGTAGGAAATGGAGCCTAAAAAAAAAGACAAGGTGAGAATGCACTCGAAAAGAACCATCCATTGTACGACAGACTTTTTTACAAGAATTTAGAAACGTTGCAAGACCTTCGGAAGTATCAAAAGGAGCAAATCACGCTGGACGAAATCAGGGAGCAAGCCACTCAAGGGAAAGAAGCTATATCGAAACAGGTGCACTCCATAAACAATTTATCACTTGAAGAGCGAGATCATGCCATGAACCATCAAACAGGAGATTTTTCAAAAAGAGAGAGGCAGAACGATAATGGGAGATATGGAAACGAAGGAAAATTAGGAGATGGGAGGTATCAAGATAATAGAAAATACAACGACAGCAGGGGCACTGATTCTCAAAGAGAATTCGAAGGCACTGGTAGAGGACACGAGGGAGGCGGAAATTCGGTGTTCCAAGATTGGGATTCCCTGCTTTCCAAGACAGAAAGTTGCCGAAGCTCTGTGTCACCATCGAAGACGCCCTCCGAAGCATCGAACAATCCGAATTGGCAAGAGAGATGAGATACCCGAGAAGCAGGGGAAATTAACCAAAGCATACTCGAAACTCCAGAGACTATTGTCAATTCCATCAATTCTATGGACACACAACAGAAGACTGCGTCATGGTGCAGGACCAGATTCACTTTTTCATTTCAAAGGGAAAATTCCAGCACTTCCTTGAACTACAAAAGCCACCTCCAAGTCCGCCACAACCAAAGGAGGGGAAGAAACACGAGGCATATGTAATAACCATTGATCAAAACATCCCAAGATTTGGCGATTGCAACTCCATAGTTCATGCAGACACCTGCAGGCGAAACTTCAAAGGCGTCCACACTGGTAGAATTCATAAAAGAGACTTTGGAGGCAAAGAAATATTAAGTGTAGCAGTGGGAGGGCACCTGGAAGAATGGCAGAGGCATCCAATCTTCTTTTCGGCAGCATATATCCCCGACGAAGGAAGATTGCACAATGATTCTTAGTTATCACGCTACACATCGAGAAAACAGCAATGCCTAGAATACTGGTGGACCCGGGGAGCTCTGTGGACATACTCTTTGGAAGGACGTATGATAAGTTGTTCGGGAAACAAAGCGCCTTGGTACCCTCAACATATAACGTCTATGGTTTCAACGGAAAACCATCGTTGCCCAGGGGAGAGCTGACATTAATGATTCATATAGGAAAATCGGAATAGCCAACATCATTTTGTGTGGTTGACATAGACTCACCCTACAATGCCATTGTGGGAAGACCTTGGCTACACAACATCATGGGAGTAGCCTCCACCCTACACAGAAGAATCTGATTCCCAACACCACTAGGAATCGCAGAAATACTAGGAGATCCAACTGAAGCCCGTGTATGCAACGAAATGGATGTGCAAGAAAGAGGGAATCCGAGGCAGGATCCCCCAAACCAAGAAAAGCACCCGAAGATAACAGAGTCCTGTATAAGAGAATTTATAGCTGAAGTCGAGGCTGGAATGGCTGGTGCCACAGTGAGCAATCCCACAGTGGGAAAGGTGGGCACCAGACCTATCTCCAAGGGAAAGGGCCATTGCATCGGAAACATAGAGCAATTTCTCGTGGCAAGCAGCAAGGTACTAACACCGGACGTCCTAACCGGCAAGCCAAACTCGGGTAACAGCGCCAAGGATACTTCAGAGCAATTCTGGGTCGGGCCATACATAATTGAAAAGGCGCTCGGGAACGATACTTACAGCCTAATCAATCTTGAAGGACAAAAGCTAAGCACTCAAGTTGAGGGAAAGCATCTGAAACACCTTAATTAGAACTTTACATGTAAGCAACACCTAAGAAATGTCAGTTTTAGAATAAAAGAATAAAAGAAGCAGCTTGGTCTGCTGTTAAGAAAATATATACCGCACTCCTCGATGCACTATACCTCAATTCAAACTCCAAATCCTACTCGGCTAGGCAAAAGTCCTACTCGAATAGGCAACCTCCAAAGGCTTTCACGCCATATAAAGCAAGCAGGCCATGACGTCATATCTCCCCTAGTGCCTCGACGCAATGAAATTAAAAGGCCTTAACACCAAGGCCCATATGCCAAAATTATAAAAAGACCCCGAATAGCATGCACAGAGCTAATGATCATATAAGCCGTAAGGGCCCTACAAGCTATATGACACAGTCCTCTACCCACAAGACACCCCGTTAGCGGTGAGTACTTTGCATCTAGGCTACATAATCTAATGAAGCATTTGGAATTACTACCACACGACCATGAGGACCTCTCTTTCTGAGGCGTCGAGGGGACGATAAATGGGATTAACATCTACCCCTAAAGGTTGATGGAACCCCGAGGCAGCTAACTCGCCTGTATTCATGGGAATAGTAGGCGAGTCACGCAGCCGAGGGACCTCCTCTAAAAATCAAAGCACAGCCTCGAGGAGGGGCTGCTGAGATACAGATGGGTCAAATTCTGGGCCGCGATAGGAGAATAGTACCATGTCTAAGCTCCAGCCTTGACCGGCACTCCCCCAATGAGCTACTTTATTATCGAGTATAGCAGCTACCCACCGTTAGTCCACTACTTTACTAGGGATAAATGGATTATCAGAACTCCACCATGTTCTCTTGGAGGATACCTAGTATCCTCGATAACCACCCAGTACACTGAGGCAAACGGGTACCTTTTGCCTCGATAGCCTTTGTTTGCTTTAAAACAGGCAAGTAGCTAAAAAAGCCTTTGGGAAGGGTGATCTGTAAGCCCCCACTAGCTTGGTTTATTATCTCCCACATCGAAGTAAGTCCCGGAGTCGCATCTCGAGTAACCTTAGGAGCCTAGAATATTGCAAAAACAACTTCGTGCCTGATCGCGAAGTTCCCAAAGAAAAATACAAAACTAAAGAGGAGAAACTCTAACCAAAACAAAAAGCTTCTTCGTATATATATTCAACACAGATACAGGCACAAAATATGGAAGATGCCAGATACAGAAAATATATTCAGAAAAACAAAGGAAAAAGCAAAAAGATTCGCTGTTAGACCATGGGAGAAAATTCACCAGGTAGCACAACAGGGTGAGGGGTAGGATCTCCAAAAACCGTCACCTCATCCCAGAGCTCTCTTTCAGCCTCCAAGTCCTCTTCATAGGTTCGAAAGCCGGAGTGATCTTGTCTAGAAAGAATAATTTCCCTCACAGGCTCAGTCCTCTCTTCACCCTCTTCATCACTATACGCTGATGTGGATTCTTGAAACAAATAGATGCTCCCTTTATCAAAACCAACAACCATACCACCACCAGTGCTCCTTTATTTGAAATCCCCAAGATCCGGGTCACCATCATCGGCTACGTTACTAGTTCCTGCTCCAGCATCATCCTTGGGGCCATTGTTCGAATCACCCTCGGAATCATCTTTGGGACCATCTTTGGGATCCCCCTCGGGATAACCCTCGGCACCTCCCGAACTGCCATCATCAGAATCATTATCATCATCATCTCCATCATTTTTGGAGCCTGGATCTTCAGGCACGTCCCTTACTACCCTTCTCCTTCGTAATTCCTCCATATCCAACCTTACAAATACTTCCTGAGGAAGCAAATACTCATCACCTGGGAGTACTGCGTCAGCATCGTCTGCACCAAGACCCCATAGGTAGGAGGCTCGATACCAATAGTCCTAAAAAGGGACCGACCATGCCTTCGGCAAGCCATACTCGTAGCCAGGGAGGTAGTCAAGGAGGATCGAGTAAGCAGTTCTTCAACAACCTGCCCATGTCTTAACTGATGGTGGACGAGGGCAAAACCAGTAACCATATTCCTTAGATCCTTCTGGCATTTAAGGCGGAAATTTCGTTCGACAGTCACTTCCTCAGTAATCCTCTCTACATCCTCTGAGCGACGCTTACGTTCGATCTCCAGCTCTCGGGAAAGTCTGCCTATGTCGGCAGTCCGACGTTGACGTTCCTCGGTCAACTCCTTCGATAATTGCTCAGCCCTCCTTTCGAACTCCAACTTTCGGTCTGCTTCAACTACCAATTAATTGGCAGCATCATCCCTCGCAGCTTCGGCATCTGCAACCTTCTTTTGTAAGTTAGCTTCGATGCCTGCAAAATAAAAAACAAACGCCAAATGGGGTCAAGATATACGGTCGTACACTGGAAAACACAACAGGAACGTCAAAACAAAATGATCAGGGAAAGTACCCTACTTTCTTTAATAACCATGTACTCAGTAACCTCGTGTTGATTGGTAAAACGAGGTTCGCCAGCCCTTTTTCTAATATCATCAGAAGAAACCGCTCCTAGCTTAGCAAGTTCCAATCGGTATTCTTCGACCATTTGAGAAAGGTGTTCTTTCGAAGTTCTAGCCTTTGCAAGATCCATGCCTATATCGTTGCAACCCTTCTTCAAAGCACCATTCTCTGCAACTAGCTCCTTGTTGACATTCTTCAGAGTCGCCATCTGAACTCTCAAATTCCTAATGTCCTGCTCCAAATTCTCTATCACCACCCTGCCAGACGTGCCGATGGACTTCTCCTTGCGAGCAGCATCTCGCCCTCGTGTCAAGCGAGCCAAATCTAGCTGGAAAAAATGCTTTTCCCGAGCAGCAATCTCGTTCTTATTCCTCTCTTCCTCAAGCAAGCGCTCGGTTTTCATTCTTCTCCTCTTTTCCTCGGAAAGAAGGTTCCCAGCTTCAAGCCTTTTTCTCTTATAATAATCCTGATCATCCCAGGTTTTATCCCTTTCTTTTACAAGCTTCTCGATTTCACTCCGATGACTCTCATTACTATAGGCAGTATGAGAAGATTTACGACCCTCTCGGGAATTGTTTAGAGATAGTTTAGCCTCGCGGAGTTTTTTCTCCCCTTCTTCTAACTCGCCTTTTTAGAAAGCAGTAAATTTCTCTCAGCATAAAATTACAAGGAACAGTGCAAACATAAGATAACAAATTCATACCTATCAAATTCTTCCTCTCACGGGCACTGCGAGTTTTTTCTGCAGCAAGCTCTTCTTACATTCTGAGAAACTTCCGCTCATGATACTCAGCCTCGCCATACTGATCGAAGGTATAAGCCAAGAGACCATAGCATGGTGATTACCCTGTGAAATATGCAAAAAGACACCAATACTTAGCCGAGCCCCAAAAATATGACTACTCATACTTCAAGGAAAAAACAGCTTACCATTTGAAGCATAGCCAGGTTCTCCTCGTACGAAAAAGGCGGATGGCGAAGATCATACTCCATTCTGAGACGATCACCTCCAACAACATCGCCAATTTTTTTGCAAAACTCAGGGTCCAAAGGGCAACCCACGGGATCAGAGGCATGAGCATCAAAACGGGACGAAACTTCCATAGAAAAGTCACTAGGATTATGGTTCTTAAAAAGTACCTCCTTAATTCTCTTGGCAGTATATGGTTGAATGTGTTTGCCAGCAAAGCTAGGGGCAGGTGGAAACTTCGAACTGCGAGGGAAACTGAAAATTAGATTCTTCGAAGGATCCATGCTAACAGTAGAGCCATCCCTTCGAGGAAGAAGGAGATCAACCACAGGAACAATATTCCTGGAAGCAAGGACAAAAGGTTCGGATGATGCGGTGGTAGGGGCAGCAGAAACAACCATGGCTGAGGCATAGGCAAGCACACTCGGCATAGTAACAGCATCAATCTCCTCGGTAGCCTTATTGATAGGTGGAAAATCAACAACCTTCGGCGGTAGCGACTCGTCAGCAACATTCGTCATCATCTCCTCCTCCAACGGCTTTGTCGATACCTTGCTTTGATTCAGCAAACTTACTTTGGAGGACTTCTTAAACACAAACTTCTTACGAGGCATAGCAACCTCTGTCTTCTCCTCGAACTTAAAACCCACCAACTCATTGTTCAGACTCAAGTCACCCACAGAAACAACATTCCCCTGCAAATGAGAATTCGTCTTTCTCAGGAAACAAATAGAGGCAAGTATTCATACCCCAGAAAATAAAAACATATCTCAAAAAGGTATTTGTTACCTATTCCATAGTCCCTCATCTGCTCGGGGACGCTTTAAGCTACTCGAAGCATCCACAGAAACACCTTTGCCTTTCCTTAAAACTTGGCGAGACAGCCTTTTCTCTTCATCAGAAAAGTGGATTGTAAACAAATGCTAAGTCGAGAACTCATGACCTACATTGAACTGGGTCCGAGGAAAGAAGCGTCCTGCGTCTTTCCAACCTCGGAGAATGGGACCCTACAGAAGCACAAGCTCCGAATACCAGTCTTTATCCATGGAGTAGTCTAAAGATCCTCGAATTATATTCACACCCCCCTTCACAGTTCGAAAACTAACACCCCAAGGGGGCAAACTCGTTGTCTAGCGTTAAAAACGGTTCATAGTGATGAAAGAATTTCTGGGCGGTAAAATAAAACTTCGCCGTGGAACCAGCCTCGGAATTATCTTCGGAGCGGGAAACCCACTGGTTGATAATATGAATTGAACTGCAAGTGAGCTGCATTACCCCCCGAGGGCTAGGAAGGGAGCAGAGTATCTCAAGAAACAAAGGATTTGAGGACCGGTATAAAAGGAGGAATCAACCCAGCAGAAATTTGGTGGAACGTAACCAAGAGTCTATCCTCGTTACACCTAAACTCCTCAACCAGTTCTGGAGTCAGCCGGCTTCCCAGAGCACCAACAACCTTTATGTTGAATGAATCATCTTTAAAGCCTAAATTCTTCATCATCGATATGAGAACATCGACTTTCGAAGGAGATGCCATGAAAAGAAAAACGAAGGGAAAGAAAGCAGGAAGTACCAAAAGAAAACACCAAAGAAGCACTCGATCAGAAGATATAATTTCAAGGTTTTCAGGAAAAAAGAACACCGGAGCTGTGGAAGAGAGTACGAAAGGGCTAAAAAAAATTTAGAGGGAGAAAATAAAACTTAAATAGTAGAGGGAAACCGGCGCTACCGGTTGGAAGGTCAAAAGGTAGCTAGAATCTCGGGAACATGCAGAACGTGTCATGAAACGTCACACTTGGCGGCTAGTGGGGTGCATGGCGAGTAGAGGATGACGAAGAAGTTATTTCCTTCCCAAGCATCTTCGATACAAGGAAAGGAAAGAGGCTGACTGTGGAGGGTAAAACACCCTCGGGACGTGTGTCAAGATCAGAGGGACTTGGCCCAGCCAAAAGATGTCGCCGCCATCTGCGAGTAAATCTGCAAAAGTGACCTCGAGCAGGAGCTCGACGAGAGAAGGCTCGTACATGTAGTTTGAGGGAAAGGACACGAAGCCACCTTTCGAGAGAACTCACCGAAGGAACCGCCTTACTCGACAAGCTCTGACATCTCCACGATTGAGTAGTTTGTCTTATTAGCTGTAAACCACTTCAGACTCGGCCTATATAAGGCGAGCTCGAGAACCATTGTAGGGGTTGGATTTTTGGTGTAACCTAAGTCGTGAGAGTGAGATTAGGTTAGTTTCTCCTCCAGCTTCTAAGGATCATATCCATATTTTAGTTAGAATGAAATACAATTTATAGTTATGCTCTTATCATTTGTTGTTTCATATATAAATTAGCTTCGGTGTTGTTATTATTCTCTTCGTATCATCATATGAAACCAATATTGTTTCTTTGACCATAGCTTGAGTAAATAGATCTGATGGCTGTCGGGTATGAAGTATTATGCATATTTCATACTCACACATTGGTATCTCTCATTTTCAATTAATTGGTACCAGAGCCCGGCAAACGCCTGTAGATGGTGAAAAATGGGAGAGGGACAAAATTGTAAAGCTACCCTCTAAACTACGCCTTACCTAAAGGTCATCACCTATTCAGGCACATCTCTATAGCTCAGAATGCAACATATTCTACGATCTGAATGTACTCTCCATGAGTTCTCTCTTATAACTCCCGGTGGAGAGGATGATATCATGGTACAGTATCGATAACCTCACCAGCACGTAAACCCATTAATCTGCTTCATGTCGACATCGCCTCGAATTCCTCGATATCAGAACTAGATTGCTCAATGGTACACGGTGAAGAGTTAGCAGAGACACATCCTCATGGATTTGCTCTTAAAATACGACTCATCATCCGAGTCTTAATGAAAATCTCAGGAATACCGAAGCTCTAGGCCTGTCCAGGGGCTCTCTGAGAGACATACAACAGCCTAAACAGGCTTGAACAGATCACATTCTAAATTCAGAACGGTCTAATATACCATGGATAAGCACGCCATGACTTCAAGTATGTTATAGCGCAAACACGCACACCATACCAAAGTAGCATAGCCAGATTGCAACAAAGTTGGCCTTGGCCCAAAGGCCAAGGCCGTGGCGCCACAACAAAATTGGCCTTGGCCAAAGGCCAAGGCCGTGGCGCCATAAGCACTATGAGAATTGGCCTTGGCGCCATGAACCATGGCGCCACAACGAATTGGCCTTGGCGCCATGAGAACTTACAGCGCTATAGCGCTATGACAATTGGTCTTGGCCAAAGGCCAAGGCCGTGGCGCCATGAACCATGGCGCCACAACAGAATTGGCCTTGGCCTTAGCCAAGGGCGTGATATGCCCAGATCATGGTGCCATAAGTGCCTGGCGCCATGAAACCTCAACCTTGGCTAGAGCCAAGGTGCCATGACCCTGGCGCCATGAAT
>JAJJMA010097983.1:0-10230 GCA_023529015.1 Papaver nudicaule
GGTATTCATTTGCTCAACATTTACAGCTTCGCCAGTGTGTATGCACCCTGATCCGAGAGGTTCGTGTTGGAAAATATTGAAGACCTGTTTCTGACACAAGTTCGCCAACCTTTCACGATTCAAAAACTCATGTCCATGTTTTTTTTATATTATGGTTTGCATACCTAATTGCACCATTTATGGATATAATTGAGGAGAAATGGTCCACTCACACTTTTATTATCATACTTTCGACACCGTTTTCTTTATGAAATTTACATGCCAATGAATTCGGAGCTAAGATTTTGTGGATATGTTCCTCTCATGTAGATCTACATTCCTATCAAAAATCACCGTTTTTCAAAATACTAAGCTCATTATCTACCAATGTTAATTTCAAACATTGAAAATCCGTCGACTTTTAACGGCTAATTTTCCAAGCAGAAAATGGTAGTGTTTTACATAGCGGAATGTTCTCATTTTTTGTGGGAATGTAGAGCTATATGAGAGGAACATATCCTCAAAATATTAGCTCCAAATATGTTGCCATATAAATTTTATAGAAAAAACGGTGCCGAAAGTGTGAGATAGTGTGACGATAAGAGTGTGAGTAGATACTTTCTCATAATTGAGTTCCAACTAAATTCAGATACTAAATTGATTAATTGAATATAGTCAATTGGCAGTCAGAATTGCATCTCTGGCTGTCTGGCCGGGCTCGGGAGTCGGGACCATATCAATATGGGACATGCATACAGTAATGTGCGAAATGCGAAATTTCATATTTTACAAGTAACATAACTAAGTTCAGATTATGAGGTTAATTTTGGATTTGGAGGGTCTTACGTTCGGGAGTAGCACAAATTAGTATCACTACTAAAGAAAAAGAATGCCAACTAGCAATCTTAATTACGGAGGGAGTAAAATTGAGAATCTAAAATCTATCTCAACAGTGCTGGCCATCTGATAAAGAAGTCAAGTCCAACGACGTGCTCCCATCACCTGTACTAGATAAAGAATGGTGATTTATTAGCAGGGCTGTAGCATAACCTAGGCGAGCTAGGCAGCTGTCTAGGGCCTCCAAATGCAAAAAGCCCCAAAAAAAAAAAATTCCCTTTGGATATACCCAAAAAATTAAATTTCCTTTGTATATACTACTAACAAATAGATTTTAAGGCAATCAAGATTAAAGCCCATGATGAAAAAAAAATAATGCCATACTAATTAGCCCAAGAGAAAACAATTAAAAGTAAAATATTTTTTTTAAGTCTAGGGTTTAAATGGAAGGTTGTTATCTGAATGTGTTTATACCATACAATTTTTTTAATCTTTTTTCGCTTAAACAGACTCCCGTTTCATTATGTTTTCCTAAGGACTCTCAAAATATTTACTACGGCCCCTGTTTATCAGCGTTTTAAGTTTAAATTCATTAAAAAATCCTTATAAGCAGGAAGCACCAGAATTGAAGATAGGAGAGAAAAAAATCATCAATGATTCTTAACGGACCAAGAATAAAACAACGTGCAAACCAACATGGAGGCATGGACATTGGTGCGGGGCCCACCACCCATGGAACAGCAGGTCCCAGTATTTTGTGTCTAGAGTTCATAGACAGTTTTATTCTCGTTCGTTTATTATTAATGAAAAATTATTGTGCGGCTACAAACGGTTAATGATAAAGAAAAACAAACAAGGTTATGAGTTTTTTGTGTGAAAACATAGTGATTCGACGTTGACCGCCATAAATCTAAGAATTTTTCACGAGATCTCATCCGATGGACAGTCTGCTGCGACTGTAGCATCGGGTTTAGTAGTAGGCAAAATTGGAGCCCATTTCATTAAATAACCGTAAGCGGTGAGATATAGTGTCAGATTTTCTTCCGGTATATCTAGAGTTTTCGGTGAAAATATGTACAAATTTTGGGAATCCAGTTGGTAAATGAGATAGATGTCTTTACTTATATGTTTAGCTAATGATATATGGAGTTGTCACGCATGATTACAACTAGAGGTGTAAAACGTGCCGGCACGGCACGGCACATGGCACACGAAGGCGTGCTTTTACGTGCCATGTGCCGTGCTGTGCTGTGCCAACAATTTTAACGTGCTGTGCCGTGCTGTGCTTTTTTAGTCAAAAGCAAAGCACGGCATGGCACACGGGCATGGCACACGAATAAGCGTGCTGTGCCGTGCCGTGCTGTGCTAGCACACTAAATTTACGTCATCCTAAAAAAATGTTTTTTAAATATTTAAATTACTTATAATCTTATAAATTATCAAGTTAATTATAATAAATTTTGAAAAAATTAATTAAAATTTTGTATTTAATATTATATATTGCATAATATACAACTTTATTAACAAAAAAAAAACATAAGTTGAATTTTATGTGATAACAATTGTATCGTTATTTGTTTTCTATCAAATAAACGTCAAATAGACACATTTACATTATCAATTACATTTCAAAATATTTTTTTATCACTTAATAAAATTAGATATTATGTATTGTCATAAATTTAATCAAAATAACAAAAACATAATGGTAATAACTAGGTAGATTTCATTTTTGTGTGAAATACACATGTAATGTAGTGCACTGTGTCGTGCTTTACACGTGTTGTGCCGTGCTTAGCCGTGCCACGTGCTGTGCTGTGCTGTGCCGCGTGCTGTGCTGTGCTTTATCGCGTGCTGTGCTGTGCCGCGTGCTTGTTCGTGCCGCGTGCTGTGCTGTGCCGTGCTGCCGATTAGTCAAGCACGGCACAGCACACTAAGCTAGCGTGCTGTGCCTGTGCTGTGCTTTGTCGCGTGCCGTGCTGTGCTGTGCCCAAATTTTAGCGTGCTGTGCTGTGCCATTAACGTGCTGGCATGGCACACTTTACACCTCTAATTACAACCAATAATTTAAATCAACAAAAGATTACACACTCTTCAAAACAAACTAGGTATTGGTCGCTATATTGCTAGCTAGTATAAACTACACCTTAAGCAAACCATACTGAAAAGTTGAATAGTACTAGCATACACAAAGTAAGTATCCATCTCACTATAATAAAACAAACGTTCTTTTTCATACGGAGGAGGAAAGTTTTTTCAATGCTGAAATGTCTTTAATACCCCTCCATAGTTTTTCCCCAACTGTTGCACTCTTCTTTATCTTCTCCGGTTCAAAATCTGCTGGCGACAAATTAACCCCTACGGCAAGCGCGTGCTATTTCACTAGTATATATAATTTGGAGAATATATTATTCATCGGTTTGCTGAATTTTGGAGGAATATTTTCGTTTTTGAATCTCTGTAGGAACTTTAACATTTGTTGCCAATCCAAGATATTCGAGAAGCCTTATAATGTACCAAGGTATGTCAAGCTGCCACCATTCAAGCCCTAACCGAGCTGAGAACTCAAAGGCGTGATGGTTGTTGTGCCAACCTTCTCCAAATGCTATAAATCCTACCACCCAGTTGTTTCTGGATAAATCTTTAGTGTTCCATGGCCTTTTACCCCATGTATGGCAAACTGAATTCACCGCGAATGTGCCATGGTGCCCGACTGCTAGTCTCACACTCTAAGAAGAAGGAGAAAGTAATTTAATTAGCTGACCGCAAAAGTTACTGTCTCAAGAGGTTAGGCAAAGGATATGAGCACTAATTTTGCACTATGTGCTTACCATTCCCCAAATAAGGTGTGGTAAGCCTCCTGCAACATACAGCAAAAGTGCAAGTCCAAGAAGATGAAGTGCGTGTGTTTTCCGAAGAAACCTGTAGTAGGCTTGCTTTTTTAAATCCATTATATTGTTTGATTTTCCGCACTGCAAAACATGATTAAAAGATCACCCCCAAGAATTATTGTCTTATCAAATAACTATGGTTGGGACAATCGATCGAACTCGAACATATTACCAAACATGATATAACTGAATTCGTATACTCTTTCTAATACATATAAAATCAGATGCAACGCAAATGCAGGCCAAGAAAGATAAAATAAAACCTTTTCCCATAGATAATTGTGTTGAAAAACCCAGTTAATATGACTGAACCAAAATCCCTCAATCGGACTATGTGGGTCTCTTTCGGTGTCTACGAACTGATGATGGTACCGATGGACGCTTACCCAAAACATTGGGTCTCCCTGATGAGCAAGTTCAACAACAACAAGATACACATCATCAACACACAATGAACAAGAGTCAAATTATCAACAAACACAGTAACAGTACGAACCTGTACAGCATGAAGTCCAAAGTAAGCAAACAAGTATTCAAGTGATTTTGGGAGCTTAAAACTACGGTGACTAAGGTTTCTATGGTAAGACAGACTTATTCCTATGGGTAAAGTTAGCACACCCAGTGTCAACGCAACCCAAAATGCACTCCAAGTGAAATAGAAAGGAGCAAATAAGAGCCCTATATGTTCTAGGACGAGTGACCCCAACTTGACGCGATCCCAGAAAACAACTTTTCGTTTAGAAAGAAACAGCTCTTTTTTCGTCTGTTTCAACTGCACCACACCATCTGTTACAGCCATTTTTTAGATCTTTAGACTAATTGTATCAAGTTCTTTGCTTCTATATGTCATAGTTGCTACTCTTGTGTGTATATATACTAAAATTAAAATTGAAGAAGCTAGAAAAATAATCTTCTTTTACGAAAATGAATACCATTAAAGGGGCACCATTGTACAAAAATGAATATCGTTTAGGGAAATCAGTTACTGTGGAGCACGTTTCAGCGTTGAATGACCTACACTTTTTCTCTATTAATTAGGCAATGTGCTATTTATATCCAGCTTATCTACATCACTCTTTCAGAAGGCATGTTGACATCTGACGCAGCAATTATGACTCCTACTCTATCAATGGTATGTGAAAACAAAACTGAAAGACATGCGAGCAAAAGTCCGGAGGGTCAATCCGATTCGACTGTAGCATTGGGATAAGAATAATGAAAAGTGGAGTCCAGACATTCTCTCTGTCGGGACAATCCTTGGGATTTAGGTTCGGGATAATCAAGAAAGGTTTGAACAGCGGATGCGCGTAGCACCCATAATTTAGATCAACACATGTCTTTGAAGCATGCTTATAACAACAATAAAAATTAGAGGCAATAAAAATGAAGGTTAGATTGGGTCCTCACTACATTATATTTGTGGAGGTGTGAAAAAAATCACAGTCGACATGCCGACTTTTAGCTTAACCCATACCAACTGTGATTTTTTTTCAAGTCCCTACAAATGTGGTGAGGACCCAATCTAATCTTCATAAAAATGGCACAACAAATTGAATCTCGACAGTCATGGGGTAGGTCACAATCATAATCTAGATATAAAGGAAAGTAGAAGATTGAGAATATGAAGTTTGCGTTTGTATGCACCACGTGAACCAGTCATGTGTAGCACGTCTTAGCGTTAAATGACCTGACTTGTTCTTTATTAACTAAGCAGTGCCCATCCTGTTATCTAAATTATTCTTTCAAAGGCATGTGGACATCTCATGAAGAAATGACTCCCATCCTATCAATGGCATGTGAAAGTATTCAAAGCCATTGCCGCAAAGATAAACGAAGATAGCCGTTTTAAGCATCACTATCATTACTAAATTTTTGAAAAGTTACAATAGCGGAAAAGTCATGCCAAATTTAGCAGCTGAAGTTGGCCATTAGCCGGGTGCAAATTTAAACTGCACCTGACAAGAGGAGGTTAATTTCTGCCCTTGAAAGATGTTTAACCAAGAAGAGGGAGTCTGGTTTTGGGTGGGATGTTTAACCAAGCACACTATATATTCTAGCCATATAGTATATAAATTTTTTATTTTGTTTTTGAAGAAGTAGAATAGATAGAGAAAGGAATATCTTATTATTCCTGGCAAATTTGGGGGCGAGCCAGTTTTTAATGGGGGCGAAGGCGAATCCAAAATAGGGTCACAATGAAGTAATCTCAAAAACCCCTTATACACCATAATTAGGATTAGAGATTGTAATTGGGATTAGCAAATAAATTATTGATTATCAAAAATATTAGATTGTTAATTAGAAAATCATCCTAAGACTAGATAGTTAGTCATTATCACCACCACCTCCATTATAACCACCACCATCTCCATCTCCACCACCACCGCCGCCTCCAATTCCACCCCCCACCACCGCCACCATTTGTCGATGTGTTTTCGAAAATGTTCAAACATGATCCTCAAAGATCAAAACAGTTATGGGAAGACTCACTTCAATGTTAAATTTGTCGAAAATCAACTCAACCCAATTGCTTCGTCCCAGAATCGTCAAAGAAATGACATAATATTGTGACGATTCTCCAAAACTCGTCAAGGTTTAATGATGGTCTATGACGACCCAGCGTGTAGAGATGAGCAATCGTCAAGTTTTTTGAAGTTCCATGACGATTTAAGAAGTAGATCTAAAATGCCCGAAAATACTGCTTGCTAAATCGTCACACTATGTAATAACACCTTGACGATTTATCTTTGAGAAGAATCACCCCTCTGCCAAGAAAACAAGTTAAATCGTCATACTATGTTATAAGATCTTGACGACTTAGATTTGACAAAAAACAGTTATGCTCAAATCGTCGTGATTTACATCATGACCATGACGAGTTTAGGTGTATTAACAGCTGTTTGGAAACAGGTTGTCGGAATCGTCGTGGTTTGAACATAAACCATGACGAATTTCTGATTTTTTCTTTGAGTTTCCAAACAATTTAGATATGTAAACTAACACAAATGAATCAAACAAAGTACGATTTACCATTGTCAGCAACAAACCATTAAAAACAAAAAAAAACCATTGTCAACCTAGAAAACGAAAAATGTATCAAACACAACCGACATAATATTCTTTCACCTACTAAAACCAAAGTGTGAAACGAAAAAACTAAACCATATCATTGTTGCCCCCATCGGCTTCACCTTCACCACGACCACGACCACGACCTCGTCTAGAAGTTTCTCCTGTCTCTTGAGTCTCTTGAGTGTCACTGGTTTCAATATGACGACTCTTCGTGTTGCGTCGTAATTCCTCAAACATGTGCTCCGCCTCAGGCATATTGATGTGCCTAATGTGTTGATTATGTTGGTTCAGTTCAACTTCGATCAACCCCTTTCCTTTATCCGATCTCAAACACAACCAGTTGAGGACATCTTTCAACCGCTCCTTCTATTATCATAAAAAAAACATGAGTTAGATGTTTGAGTAATCTAAGTGTGAATCTTAAACAACTCAATTACGAAATGTATACTTACGCATAACTTGTACAACGAAGAATCATCATGGACGGTATTACGCCCACGTCCACCACGGCCACGAGGGACTCTGACTTCCCCTTCCCCACGTATCACTTTGGCATGCGTGAATGCAAGGTACCAATGCATGTATTCTTTTGTGCTCTCATGTCCAAGCACCACCATGCATTCCGGATCCCATAAAACGTCTATCAAATTATCCGTCCATGCATTCCAATGTTTGTAAGAGGGCTCCGGTTTGTATTTTACGATGATACGTCCAATGTCAACACCTGATTTATCACGATCCACTTTGAATGCCCCATCACCTTTTTCGTCAAGTGGACGATCTTGAATATACCCGACTTGCCTCATTATTCGGCTCGGGTCGTACATTGTATGCCCAAGGGGGTGCCACAAAGGACCATTGTACATACAAATTGGTTCTCTTGGTGCCATTTTTTCCTCCTTCCTATGGTCCATGTAGGGGTCAAAAACTACCTCATGTGCCTCCATGTTGTCTAATCTTTGCCGAACGAAAAGGTACCAATTCTTCTTTCCCTTCAGCTGATCCCCCGTGAACATGTACCTCTGGCCTCTTGGTTGATCTGGTTGCCATTGCCCTTTCTTTGCCAGATCAATCCACTTATCATTTGCTGCCATTAGTTTCGGAAAGTGTTCATAAATCCACACCTGTGAAGAGCATCAACTACACATAAACAACATGCCATATATATGTACGAACTTAAACCACCAAAAAACCATATATTACCTGCAGCAAGACGTGTTGCAATTGAATTGAGCATTTTTATGCCGGGATACCTTTCTCAGCGCCGTGTTCACGTGTGACACTATGGATGTTCCCCACGAGTACTGGTTCACCTCATCCAAGGGATGTAGTAGCTGGAGGTAGTTGGCGTTCACCCTGTTACCGGCAGACGAAGGGAATACACAAATAGCGAGGACATATAAGAGATAAGCCGCAGCAGCAGCCCTTACTTCATGATCTTCCAGTCCAGCATCCTCTTCTTTTTTCTTGGTCCCAGAATACTCCGCTCTCAACCTTACCAGATTAAACTCCCTCTTCGGTTTGTCATACTTGTCAAGCATAAACCATGATTTCGCCTCGTCCTCACCCCACCCAAACAACTCTTCACACAATTCACGAAGTCTCTGAAAAGTGATTTGCCTTTCGTAGCCTTCATTGGTTGACTTGCCATCAATTTTGACCTGGAAAGTATGATGAGCATCTTCAGAAGTGAGCCCCATCTCCCGGAACCCAAAGTGCATGGTGTCGGTCTCCGCATAATACCTCTCACAGAATGCAGATACTGTCTCGCTGTCATAGTTGATAACAGAGTTATCCACGATTGGCCTCAGACCGGAGTTGTCAACAATCTCTATGAACCTTTCGCATTCACCTTCAAGCGGCCAGTTGGACATATTGCGGTACGCCGTTTGGTGCCTCAATATTCTAGTGGTATTCGAATGAACCTACGAGATAAAAATTTATTAATAACAATCAAATTAGCTAAACGTATCTTAAATTATAAGCAAGGGACGGGTATATTACCATGGTAGCGTAGACTGTTTGAGCCCAAGAGGTTTTGTATCCGAAAAGAACCTCTCCACCATCAGCTGGTACCCCGTAAGGTCCCTGTTCTTTTGGTAGCATCAGAATCTCATCGGGAATGTGTGGTTCCTTCGCTTTAGCTTTCTTTTTGCGTTTGGGTTGGTCTTCACCTTGGGGTTGGTCTTCACCTTGGACCCCATCATCATCATCATTAAGAATATCCTCATCATCATTAGGACTATCCTCATCATCCTCATCACCTTGGGGTACGTCATTAGGATGTACCCCATCAACTGCGTATTCGTCAAATTGCACTTGGAGCACGTCGAGAGGAATATCATCTTCAGCCCTCGGATCATTACCATCATCATCGAACTCCATAGGAGTAGGAACTGCATCAGGGTTTGGCTCACGGATTATCACGGGTCACTGTCTGGTAGAGCGAAGACTTGGTTTGGAACCCGTGGGTGGCATTGGTCTTTTTTCCCTTTTGATTTTCTCCAACCTTAATACATACACATAACAAATCAATTAACAAGTAAAATGACACAGTAAATCGTCATGGAAACAAAAGAATATATGACGATTCTCATCAGAACAATCTAAATCGTCAAGGAATTTTATAAATGCACGACGAGTTCATTAAGCCCCACTCTAAATCGTCAAGGTAAAGCTTTACGATTTACTCATAAAACTGGACAGAACCAAAATTTTCTATGTAGAAACTCGTCAAGGAAATGGGACACTATTGAGACGATTTCAAGAAACTCGTCAAGTTAATGTATAGTTACATGACGATTCAAGGCATGCAAAAATAGGAAATTTAATCTGATAGTGACTAACTCGTCAAGGAATTATTGAAAACCTCGACGATTCTTCTTAATTTTTTTTTCTGGGGACAATATTCAGACGATTTAGGGCAACTCGTCAAGGAAATGTATTATTGTATGACGATTTTGTGCATGCAAAACTAGGAAACTATATCTGAAACTGTGTAAATAGTCAAGCTTTTGTTCAATTGCAAGACGATTGTTCTTAATTTTTTTTCTGAAACTGTAAAATCGTCGTGCTATTCTTTCATAGCTTGACGATTTTTCATGCTGTAAATTCAATTGACGGTTTCTAACCTATCAAATCGATTCAAACTACATCTAAAACAATTGAAAAGGTGATTGGATGAACTTACCTCTGCATTTCCGCCAAAGAATCTTCCCCCGGTTGTTCTTCCTCTTCGTCACGGTTGTTATTTGATTTTTTTTCTTTCCTCCTCTTGTAAGTAATTGTTGAATCATCTCCTTCTCCGTCGATAGCCATGAATTCAATAACTCGAGACTAGTAAGTCAGGATTTTGAGAAAATATGAAGAGGTTGAATTCGATTTTTGGGTTTTGGTTTTTTTTTTTTTTTTTTTGAGAAGTTATGAAGATGGTGTGGGAAGTTAATGGAGG
>JAJJMA010097997.1:0-12078 GCA_023529015.1 Papaver nudicaule
GCAGCAGATATTCACTTTATCCATATATCAGAAAATACACAACTCAGTTGACACTTGACTCACCTTCTTCACATGTAAGCAGCAGATAATCACTTTATCCATATATCAGAGAATACACAACTCAGTTGACACTTGACTCACCTTCTTCACATCATCGATGATTCACATTCATATACTCCACTCACCTTCAACTCTCTCCTAACTGTCACAACCCTAAGGTTGTGAGAAAACTTCTAATGGAGGATCTACATCTTTCTGATGTGACGAGATTCAATTTTAATCGTTGTGATACTCATATAACCTATGGGTTATGATGAGATATTTTGTAACCTAAGGCCCATACCTTTATTTATAGGCTTACAATAGGGTGATTACTTGGAAACCAAGTTTTACTCTAATTAGGAAAGCTAAGTCCTACTTCAATTAGGATTCCTAGACTTTATTAGCTAAAAAGTTGAAAACCAACTTTAAATAGACTAATGTCAAGTCAACTTTGCCAAGGAAATCTATGCCAACTTCCAACTTCACGATTCTCTGATTTCTCCACCTTGGCATGAAATTATCACATTCACCATCCACGCCTTCATTCTTAACTGCCTTCAATCACCCGTACGTGCCAATAATCCGAAGATGCTCCAATCCGTCAAAGTGGGCTTCAATACTTCAATCATCTAAAAGATGCTCCACCGGTACAACTTCCAAATTCCTTGTGTAAGGTTCAAATGTGTCAACCGACACACCAAATAATGTTTCAATCTCTCTCAGGGCTGCAATGTGCTTCAACATGTGCTTCAGTAAATTCGATCCCGTAGCTGGGCTGCAACTGTGTTTACAGACACTAATACACCCGAAAGTTGTAGCTAACTCATAAGACATGGATTAAGTTCAAGAAGGCCTTACTTGAACTCCACCATTTCTTTCGCAACTTTGCTGATTTCTCAACAATTCCTATTATCTATGAATTTATGACGTCTTCAACTTCATAGATTTTCACATGCACATATTCTTCAAACCTGGAAGATCCAATTCCATGCATATTTGCTTCAAATTGTAGGATATAATCTTTGACTTCAACTCATGAGCTCTTCCTCATCCTACCAAATCATTCCAACGCTTTGTCTTCCACTGCGGAGTTCAATATTGCATCACATGCAACTGTATGTTGTACCCCCATATGGACAAAGTCTTCTCCAATGGATGAAATAATTCATACCTTACAAAGATGCCGTCCTTGTAAAGATCTCAAAACATCTGTGTGAACACATTCCAATATTCCATATGTGGTGCAATTCATGGTACCTCACCTTCAAAACTGGAACTTTCTAGTTCAAGCTTAATTCTTTCTCCACCTTCATACAATGTTTGCAAAATCCCAACTGCATGATTCTGCATTACTTCAACTCATGCCCTATTGCATGAGTTTTCTTTAAATTTGCATCAGATTGTGCACTAGCTGATACCTCAAGTTCAAACATTCTTCAAATACCATATTTCCGTCGGATATAGAGATTCCTTCTTCACTCCTTTCGACACTACAACTGCATTGGACAACACCTTCAATACTCCACCACTTAAACAACTTTAAACCCATCGGAGTCCATTGAACCAAAGGATTTTAGATTCTCCTTCAAGCTTGGGTATACACCGAACAACTTCAAACTTCTCAAGTTGCATCAAAGTACTTCAAACGGATGCTTAATATCTTCAACTTCAAACTCCAACTCCTAAAAGTCAGAAACCATCCCTAGAGAATGCATATGATAAGAACATTCAAATACTCGAGAACTTCACATCCCTTGATCTTCATCTTGATCTCCTTAAAAGTTCACGTCTGAACTTTCCAATGCCATTTCTGACAACTAAAGGCAATTTCATTCAAAATTCACACACCGCGTTCATCAACTAGTTCGTGACTTCTTCGCTTAAATATATACTTCACATGTAGTATTGTACCTTTCAATTGTGGAGTGCCAAAACAATACCTTGTTTCTTGAAAACGAGGTTTCACCTCAAAATTGGAACATACCTTCACGACCAAACTGTTCTTCCACAGTCTTGCACTTCATCAACTTGATGACTCTGTAGGACATACCTATTTCATTCGCCGCCACACATCATCAAAACAACAAAGGTAACAAACCACCTAGCCCCTCCTTCGAAATAGTATAAAAGAGGTGTCTTCAAAACATCCGAAAGAATTATTTAAACGTACCATATTTGCGGTGTTCAATAGTACCAATGCTTACAAGTAAGCTTCCTATTCGACACATCCAACCAGACCCATTCAATCATTTGCCCAAGGTGAATATGCCAAACTTGTGTCCTTCAACCGTCTCTTATAATTGTAAGAAACCATGCTCCACCCTATTCATTATCTCCATATAGGAAATCCAAATTCACACGTCTTCTGCAAACCATCATCAACAATGCAATATACTTGTAGCCACTTGCTTCAAGTACTTCTTCACGTAAACACTCTCTTCAACAAGATTAGTGTTCTTGCAACACCACCAAAACTTTCAATTAGTCAATAATTCTCACACGAAACTATTTGATAGGTTCCTCCAATCCTCCCTATACGATGTAACTGAGGCAAACTTGAGATTAACTTCTTTTTTTCCTTCAAATTCTTGAATGATGATCAAAACTGATGACTGGTAATGTCACTTGTTCCCCCTGGTTCTTTGAACAATTCTAAGGATTTTGACTAGTTCAAATTCAAAATTGGTATCTTTGCCTCATCCAACGTACAATCCATTCAACTTGTACTTCAAACACAATACTCTTGTTTTCTTGATTCTTTCACCTTAGTTTTTGTCTAAAAGAGATTTATTCTTTGTGTAATTCTTCTTTGACATCTTCTTTGATTTCTTCAAACTTCTGTTTCTGACGACTTCAAACAAGCAAACCCTAGATTTCAAGAACCTAGACCTAAGCTCTGATACCAGTTTGTCGTGCCAAGAGGATCATATTGTTCCTCTAGGCATTCTGGGATCTGATATCAGAAACAGAAAACTAATGTTGAATGGAAGCTAAGCACAATAAACACAACAGACACAGAGATTTTACATGGTTCTTCAATATACAACGATGTTTGTATATTGCTTACATCCACGGGCAGCAAATATTCACTTTATTCATATATCAGAGAATACACAACTCAGTTGACACTTGACTCACCTCTTCACATCATCGATGGTTCACACTCATATTCTCGACTCACCTTCAACTCTCTCCTAACTGTCACAACCTAGAGGTTGCGAGAAAACTTCTAATGGAGGATCTACATCTTTCACATGTGAGAAGATTCAATTCTATTCGATGTGATACTTATGATGAGATATTTTGTAACCTAAGGCCTATGCCTTTATTTATAGGCTTACAATAGGGTGATTACTTGGAAACCAAGTTTTACTCTAATTAGGAAAGCTAAGTCCCACTTCAATTAGGATTCCTAGACTTTAGCTAAATATAGAAAACCGACTTTAAATAAAATTCTAATCTATTCTAAAGTCAAGTTACTTTGGCAAGGAAATCTATGCCAACTTTCAACATATGGGACAGTCAGGTCAGAGGAACTTCGCCGAGCAGCTATGATACCTCCAATACCACAGGAAAGTTCAACCTTGAATGTGGTTACTCCACCAATAGTCATATGAGAAAACAACCGACAATTTGATGAATAAGATTCTATATTGTGATTACTGATTACTGTCACAAGTGTAGGCATACCAAGGAGACTTGTTACAAGCTCAATGGACACCAACAATGGTAGAACAACAATAGAAGAGGGGGTAACTCTAGTGGCAATAGTGGAGGAAGAAGAAGTCCAAGGGCATACATCACAACTGATGAGATGGAGTTTCAATCTACATCCACACCGAGTAGTTCCCCTCATTCATCTCAGGACCAGCTGGAGCAAATGATCAAGGATTATTCACGGTTGCTGTCATCCAAGGAAAGTATTGTTGGGTCTAGTTCTTTGGCTCAATCAGGTAACACAGAGAACTGTGGTAGGGCACTAAACACTACATGGGATAAGTCTAAAGGTTCTTGGATTATCAATAGTGGTGCAACTGATCACATGTCCACTAGGCCAAATCTTTTCTCCACTTATATTTCAAGTCGTAGTAAACCTTGTATCTTGACAGCGGATAGATCTCCAACCTTACAAGTACTATGAAGTTATACTGCGACAACAAGGTCGCCATCAGCATTGCTCACAATCTAATCCAACATGATCGAACTAAGCATGTGGAAGTGAACAGACATTTCATCGAAGAGAAATTGAATGAGGGAATTATCACTATTCCCTTTGTAAGAACTGGAAACCAGATATTCTGATGAAAGGAAATCCTAGTCGACCATTCAACTCTTTCCTTGACAAGCTGTATATGCAAGATATCCACGCACCCGCTTGAGGGGTAGTGTTGGAATAGTGTTTTATGGTTAAGACATTGTACAATTATTGTTAGTGTTAGGAATAGTGTCTCTAGATATTTTTATACCTAACCCTAAATCTGGGTTCAACGTATCTTGTTCTTACACAAGTGTATATAAGGGAAACTCTCCCAAGGGTGCAAACCAACCCTTTCACTCAACTCTCTCTCTGTTTCTACAAATTGCAACAATGAAAATTTAGGGAAACGTAAGGTTTTAGTATTGAAAAAGAACCAAAACCTGAGCTAAAAAGATATCAGAATCTATTAACAGGGGGCAGGAGAAAGTACCGGTTTTTGTCAATCTCCTGGAAATGGGACGAATCTCCCTCCTATTACTTCAATCCTGTTCCAAATAAGCTTCATCTGTGAGGCCATTTTGTTCCTCATCACCACTGTCATCAGCATCTTCATATGTTTCAAGATATGCCTCCTCACCTTCATCCTAACAGAAAGAAGAGGAGTACAAATTAGTACTCCAGGAATCGGGCTCAGAAAATAAAATCAAAGTATTGTTTTGCCCCTATTGGAATGCTTATGTAAGATTTTACCTCAATTTCATCCTCAAAAGAATAAGCATCCTTCAACTTTGTGTATAATTCATCATTACCAGTTCCCTTAAGATCTTCCATTTTATCCTGTATTAGCAACGAAGTCAGCCAACCGCTACTATTTAGTTGAATTGTTGTTGATAACTCAAAATGATTAAACAAACAATTATTATTCAACAAATTATTACCAGTTGAGATTTTAGCAATTCGATTCTTTCTCCAAGACTCCAAATATGATGATTTAGTGCCTGCAAGCACCTTTTTTTAGAAGTAGAAATTTTGGTGTATGCATGAATCAAGGGGAAAAAAATATATCTGGATACAAGGAATGCAATGAAATGGAATACGACTGCGCTTTTTACCTCGCGTCTTTGAAGTTCGATTGAACGTGCCAATGCCTGCCTCCTTGTCAATAGATTCTTGGGTCTTATTGCATTAGGACGTTGATAATTCTTCCCACGATAAACAATAATCACATAACCTTTGGTAGTTTTGTCTAAAGATATTAGTAAACCACCACTCTCAGCCTCTAGATTGATTGCTATCTGCTTTACTTGTGGGAAACTCTGCCCCTTCACAATTATCTTCACAAGTTCACGATACTTCCAATGTAGATGCATGTTTTCCACAGTCCCATCGAAAACCCCTCGCCTCCCTAATAAGCAAATAAATATATTTTAAGAAATACAGAAATAAACAAGAAACTACTCATTTGTAGAGCCCTCATCAAACAACAAAACCAAAAAAATTAAAGCTATTAAGAAATCAGGATTACCTACGCACAAGAATGGCTTCATACTCAAACCCATTTTTCGAAACAAATGCCTTTCTTCATCAGTTATGGTTTCTAGATCAGTTGGGAGTGGTTTTGGCAGCAGATACTTCTGAACTTTACCCAAAGCCCTCTCCGCCTTTTTGACTTTTTCTTGTGACTAGTTCAAGATTTCAGGAAAATTAAGAAAAAGTGCAAGAAAATTCATAAAGGTGAATATCATTACTTCTGTAAAGACAAATGACAGACATATGCATAGTTTTACTTACTTGAGTCAGCTTCTTCCCGAGGTATTTAACAAGGGAATTGTGTTTAGCCAAAGCCAAATCCCTCTTCATTTCCTCCATTTCCTTGCTACTTGGTTGATTTGCCCAACGAGAGTTTGCTGCAAGAGATTCAGCCAGCGTGCCAGCAACCAAAGGATTTTTGGAAATTATGGTTTTGGAAACTATTAATGATGATGCCCTCGACCGTGCTTGTTCTTCCTCGTCTTGGTTGAGTTCGGCTAGCTTCTCTCTTTCTACTAACGCTTTGGTGATATCAGGTGATAGGAAGTCGTTTCCTCTGTAGAACACAATATAATCTTTGTTACGAGAGAGAAGCGTTCCCCCTGTTAAGTTCTGCACAAATATGATGCTGGTTGTAAGCAATATACAGAAGAGAGAGAGGCCTCACATAAGGTTATTAGCTCAAAAGAAGACTCCAACTTAACTACTCGAGTGTCATATCTAGCAACAAAACTGACTCCAGTGAAATTTCTAGCGACAAATCTTACTCACCAGATAGAGACAATGTAAATAGAAACTCCTGCAAACTAATGACAACTTGATCCCATTGAGATAAGTCAAACATATACAGAACGAGAAATTCTCTTCTAAAATATTGATAAACAACCCATTCTCACGAGATATGGTATTTACAAGTATGAAAAACAAAGATGCATGGACGTTAGTTAAAATACTAGTAATATACGACATCATAACAAATTTAGAGAGAAAAAAAATAGTTGACTCCAATACTGGAGATGTTCAATTCATATATTCCTCACCTTGATTTCTTCCGCCATCCTCTCATTTCGGGTATTTTCTACGCCGCGTTTGATGGCAATCTTTGCAATAGCACTTTTTTCCCAAAGCTTTACCATAGCTGTGGCCAGGCCTTGTAGTTCTCTATTTCTCCCTACAACGATGAAGCAAAATTTTTAATTTCAAACGAAGATAAATATATATGAATAACTAGTTCGATATAATCAGATGATTAACCACATACCTAATGCAAAATGTGGAGGAACTGTTCTGGCCAACCTACGATAGTAAGTCATTTGCTTGTTTGTAAGACAATGTCTCATACTATGGGGTAAGAGTCTGAATGGAGTTGTATAGCCAGAGACCAGAGAAGGAAGTAAGTCCGCATCCACCGGCATCGGGTCCCGGCCAGACCAATCCGTAAATCGTGGACCCAACTCATCCAACAAACAGTTCAGTTCACTTAAATCCATAAGTTCTTTTTGCAAAGGATTTTCTGTGGATTTCACCGAACTAGTAACAGAACCCTTTATTATACCCACCGAGTCACTCACTCCTACACTACGGACACCATCAATAGTAAGATCTTTCGAGTCAGTATTGGTACTTGGATTATGTTTACTTTGTTCAGTATATAATTGCACACATGAAAACTTGTAGGACATTCCCCTGAACAGCACAATTGAACTACCCGACCTCCAAATCACTAATCCTCCAGTTCTACTCTGATAAGACAAAAAATACTTCGCAAATTAAAATGAGAAATGCTCTACAAAATTTAACCAATATATGAATATCTACACATAAACAAGCAATTGTGAAGTAGCTTAAAGATATCATGCCATTAAATTCCTTGATATCAACCACCAACTGATATGGTTCATACCACTACAAACAACCCTAGCTGGTCACTCTCTTCTCTACACTCTTCACGATTACGATCTAGGTTTGTACAGCTGCCAAATCCAAAGAATACTAAAGAATCTAATAAAATATCTGCATTTCCAAGGACTAAATCTTATGAAAATTAAAGCTGCCATCATGGGTTTAACATCTGAAATTAGTAGTACTTTTAAGTGGTAACGTAGACTCGTTAGAGATAGTGAACCCGTCCTGTCATATCATGTGTAACGTCAGGTTGTATATGTGATTAGGGGTGTTAATGCTGTTGTAGATAGCTTAGCTAAGTAATATTTGTAGTACTGGTTGTTATCAGGCTGGTAGTGTACAGTGTACACCATCTCGCTCTTTCGAATATGCTCCAGATAAGTAGTTTGTGAGCTATTCAACAAAAGATATGCTTTTTAGCAAAAAGATAGAGACATAATCCTACATTCTAACTGAAACACAGTTATGGTTAACCCGTACAGATACAGTTCAGCATTACAAGTTAAATCTAGTGACTCATTCCAAAGTACTTGATATACAATTACTGAAGCAAAGACAGAAACAACAACGAGTCGACATTTATCAATTGTGTTCCTTTCTCATCAAGGGTAAGCGTCACAAGCATTTTAGTCATAGAATATGCAATATTCAAGTCATTTCAAGGTAACATGCGTGCACTATATTCTCAAGTGAATGTAACAAACACAATATAGAAAACCACTAACCTCTAGAACATCATGAGTTCTCTGCATGTTAAGCACCGGTGGTCCTTCAAATTTCAACTTCACCACTTCATCAACTTTCCATTTCTCATGAATGCATTCAACCAATGCTCGCGTTATACCCGCCGCTCCAACTTTGATTCTCATCTGCATTCTTAAACCAACATTTCTAAGCCTTTTCAATTCAATCTCCGGAATTGATTTCTCTGCCACTTCTGTCTTATTCCTCTTCCACTTACGTCCATTCACAGCCTCCCTTTTACTACTCATTTCCCACGGCAACACCGCACCCAAACCACTCCGACTATCCACCCCCACAGAAGTAGCAACATTTTCATCCTTTACAGAATCAAACGAAACCCTCTCAAAACCATCCTCCAATGTCTCTTCTACTAAACCGAATCGAGACACGTAATCCTCAGAATCACTATCATTATTAACAACCACAGAATTACCAACATTTTCATTCTTTCGAGAATCAAACGAAACCCTCTCAACACCATCCTTCAATTTCTCTTCTACTAAACCAAATTCATACACATTACCATCAGAATCACTATCATTATTAACAACAACCCTTTTCGGGGTTTCTAATTTTTCCTTAAATTCACTAACTTTTGAAAGGGTTTCTGAATTTTCCTTAATAACTTTTGCACCATCAGCTAAACCTTTCTCTACAATTGAATTGAAATGTGCTGCTTTGGATTTTGTTTTATAAACCCAAGGAGCAGAAATTTTATTCCCTAAATCAAAAGTTACCTCCTTTTCTTCTTCTTCTTCTTCTACTGAATTCAAGCTCTGAGATATCACTTCTGCTTCTTCCTCCTCCTCTTCTGTCTCTGCCTCTTCTTTTTCTTGTTTTTGCCATGGGAATTTGTCTCTTTGTGAGTGATTCTTCAATGACCATCTATCACGAACTTGTTCATAAAAACTGGGTCTGAGTTTTCTTTTCTTCTTAACTTGGATTTTCTGAGCTGCTACTTCTTGAGTTTCAAAATCAATGGTTTGGTTTGCACAGAATGATTCGTGTTTGAGATTTCTGTGTGAAGAATGGGTTTTGTTTTGGAGAGTCAGAAATGGAAGAGAAGGGGAAGAAGAAGATGAGGAGGTGATGGAAAGTGAAGTGAAGAAATTTGGTGGAAATGACGGTGAAATCGCCATGTTTTCTTCTTTAGGGGCACTGGAAAAAGAAGGATATTGGAGGCTTATCTAAACGAACTGCTAGACGCTAGTACTTTTTGTTCACGGCACGGCAGCACGTGATTATTGTCCCAGCCCGCAGGCCGAGAGTCGGATTTTCGAGTTGGCTGGAAGTTCGAGTCCGGCCCTGGCCCTTCCCCGGAAAATAAAAGAAGAAGAGGCTGGTTTTGTGCACACTCGAACAATCTCTAAACACGAGAATACTTGTTGGTCTTCTTTTCAGCTTCCTCGTTGCTTAGAAATTGTGAGGAACATATGATTCGATAAGATTTTGGATAGTCTGAAAAAAATTAAATCATAGCACTGATGAAGCAAATTTTTGAAAATTTCTATAGATTTCCAAATTCCAGCCAGAATTAAGTTTTTTTTGTGTGGAAATACATGTCTGATAATGTGCCTACAAGTGATAGACCAAGGATGCAAATTGGTGGTGTTTGTTCAGTTTTTGTCAGGTGTACACTAATTTTACCGAACATATTCTCATGATCTGCAGTTTTGACAAGAGCAGTATTACATTTCCATGAAGGGAGAAGCAGATTGTTCCAAAGTCATTCCACGACACAAATAACTTCTGCATTATAATTTAATCTTTGGTGAAGATTGAATTATAAACATTTCTTGTGTAGTTTGCGAAGGCTGGAAAGAGAATTGCAAGTGTGTGATACAGGAATATCGTAGAAGAGTGTCAGACAAGGCTGCCAGACGAGGCTGCCAGACAGGGCTTCCAGACGAGGCTGCCAGACAAGGGTTAGATGAGCCATGTTATGGCTACTGAGTATCTAGAAGATACTATAAGAGTTGTTTGTTGTTATATTAACAACTTGGCCTAGAAGTTTGAGGTTTCCTAACTTAGATAGAATTCTTAGTTTACATGAGTTCTAAAACTCATAGTCTTTCTTTATTTATGTAAGAGAAAACTCCTATAAAAGGGAGAGCTATAGAACAGAAGAAGGTAGAGAGAACGAGATAGAGAGAGCAGTCTGTAATAAGACATTTGTCACCAAACACGTGGCAAGATCGCAAGACGATAGCAACGTAGCACGATGCCACGAGATGCACCGTGAAGGAATCAAAAGCTGCTTTATGAGATCTCGAGATGATTTGAAATTAACGGTTGAGATGTGGTCAGACCCAGCTGGACGTGATTGGACCGCTCAGAGGTTGTTGAGAAGTGGCAGCAGCATTAAATGCCAACGGATCTATGCGCAGAGAAGACGTGGCAGATCCACAGCCAAGTATTACTTTAAGAACAAACGCAATCTACCAGACTGTGCGGAGATGGTCGAGAACAGCGTACATATCAAAACGCACCAATCCATCACGCACGGGATTAACAGGATGAACAGTGAATTATTCAAGAGTTCTATAAATACATGACCCCTCTCACTGAGAAAGGGGTCGACCAAAATCAGCATAGAGCTAGAATAGGAGAAAGAGAGTGTCTTATTGTGAACTCATCCTAGTCTAGGAGTAAGAAAAGCATTGATCACACACTTGTAAGTCCTTTGAATCATTTGAGAATCACATTTTAGTACCACTTCGATGATACTCGTAGATGAGTTGAGAAGAATTTATTACACTTCAAGGATACTCAAAGATGAGTTGAGAAGAATACATTATATTGTCATGAATGATTAAATTATAAGTCAAGGAGTATGTTTGTGCAAGCATAGATTTGTTTCTTTAAGTTATCTCATATCCCATGTCATTGTATCACCCAAAGTATGATTACTCCGCATACAAGCATTCTATGCGGATTTGATTACCCGCGATGAATCTGACCACCTGTAGATGTAATTAATCTAAGCAAATAATACCATGTTTACCATTGTCAAATTCCGCATTCATTATGTCAATCCGCATTGGTATCCTTCAAAGTTATATCTCACGATATCAGTATTGTATCGCACTCACATGTATGCCGAGGTATTGATTGCGAGTTCATAATCTAAGAAAATAGATTTATGCGCTCACACAGTCGACTTATTTCATATCAGTACTAACTCTAGTTATCACTGATCGATTACGTATCAAGTGGTATCAGAGCCATGTTCTGACTTATAGGGTTAATTGCATGGTATTAACACGAATTCAATATACGCGATCAGGAGAAAATACTGTCGTTTTGCCAGACACAAGGAAACCTAAAGGAAGTACTAAAGCCAAGATGGGAGGTGAAGATGACAAGGGTTCCACACCAACAGAGGAAGACAAATTTGCAAAGCTCGAGCTTAAGATACAATATTTAGCTGATACCTTATCTAAGTTCATGAAAGCGAGTACTAATAATCAGAAACCTCTCAAACCTAAACATGTAAAAAAGGGTACAAAGGAAGAAGAAGAAGAAGAATAATAATAATAAGAAGAAGAAGGATCAAAAGAAGACGAAGAAGAAAGCACCGCGGCAGAACAAAAAGACGTTGTTTTTACCTGGAAAACAATGCACCGTCTCTGGGTACTTTCGTAGTGCTCGAGATCAAA
>JAJJMA010097997.1:12088-24689 GCA_023529015.1 Papaver nudicaule
TTTAGGTAAGGCGTAGTTAGAGAGTAGTTTTACAATTTTGTCCCTCTCCCATTTTTCACCATCTACAGACGTACTAAACAAAAATCCATATAGAGGTCTGAATATTGAATTCAAACTCGAGATCTCTGACTATGATGGAGTCATGGAAGCTGAAAAACTTTATGGATGGTTAGACAAGTTGGAAACATATTTCACGGTACATCAACTTGTTGAGTCACAAAAGATCAGTTTTGCAAGCTTGAAGTTATCAAACCATGCTTCGACATGGTGGAAAGCTTACAAGAAGAATCATGATGCAGATCACATGACTTGGCAACAAGTCAATGATCTCATGAGAAAACACTTTTATCATGTGTTTTACTCGGATGAAAGGTGGTATAAGTAGCAGCATCTCATGCAACTGTATCAACAGTGTACATGATTACACTACGGAGTTCTACAACCAATCTTTGGCGTTGGATGTGGATACTGATAGTATCGATGAGACTTTCCGGAAGTATATTGGTGGACTCGTTGATTATATACGAAGAGAGTTGAAGCTTTTCAGTGTAAAGGACATTGAAGATGCTATAAACATAGTTGTGGCCATCGAACAAAAGGCTAAGGGTGTTGGAGGATCAGATAACAAGAAAGTTGGTACGAGAGGGGAATAGAGGACTCAAAGAAGGGTTGAGATGAGTAAGAACAAGTATCTATAAGCTAAACGAGAAGAAAAGGTATGTGAGCACTGCAAGGAGAACGGTCACGTAAAAGACACTTGCTGGATTCTTTATCCTCATCTCAAACCAAGGAAACTGCGAGAATTTGAAAGCCAAAGAAATTTCAAGAAAAACAATATGTTAGCAGAAACAGTTGATACTGAAACAATTCTTGAAATAGACCAGCCAAACCCAAACTGACGTTGATGTCAGGCTTCCAGACAAGGCTGCCAAACAAGGAAGAGATGAATCTCCATGAAGAATTATTACATGTCAAGATTCAAGTAAAGCAAAGCATCGTCGAGGCCATCATTGACTCTGGCAACCAAAAGAACTTAATTTCAGAGAAGCTGGTGGAAAAAATGGGACTTTCAACAACTCCACATCCGAAACCTTATCCATTGGGATGGATAGAGAAGGATACTGAACTCCAGGTATCTACGCATTGTCGATTCAAATTTGCTATCAATGATAAGTTTATTGATGAGATTGTCTGTGATGTTGTGCCACTGGATGTAGCACACGTGATTTTTGGAAACCCATATTTGTGGAAATGTGACGCTGTCTTCTACCATAGAGAGCGTACATATCGATTCAAGAAGGATGGAAAAGAATTTCGAATTCAGGCTAGTAAGAACCATCTACCCATGAAGTTAGTTACCACAAACCAATTCAAGGGATTGATCAATGCTTGTGGGAAGTTCTCTTTATTGTTAATCAGGCCCGTGACCATGGGGGTAGAAACGTGGTACTACATATGACACTTTCTACCAGCCAACAAGGTGATTTAAGTTCACTAAAAAGAATTTTGTGGAGCTGTTCAAAGAGGAAGTCATTATACCACCCAAGAGAAGTGTTGAGCATGAGATTTCACTCCTTAGAGATGCCTCTTTACCAAACTTGGGACTATATAGGACTTCTATAACTGAGTATGAAGAGATTAAGAAGCAAGTGCAAGATTTGCTTGAACAACGGGTAATAGTACCTAGTTGTTCTCCTGCGGCTCTCCAGTTCTACTTGTACCGAAGAAGGATGGAGGTTGGATAATGTGTGTGGATTATCGGGCTCTAAACAAGATCATAATCAAGAATAGATACCTTTTACCAAGGATCGATGATCTTCTCGATCAATTAGGGGATGCGATATATTTCACTAAGCTTGATCTCAAATCTGGTTATCATCAAGTGCGAATTAAAGAAGAAGACACATGGATACACTGCATTTAGGACTCAACAAGGACTTTCTGAGTGGATAGTTATGACCTTTGGGTTATGCAATGCACCAACCACCTTCATGCGACTCATGAATGTGGTATTACGTTCTTTCGTTGACGATTTTGTTATCGTATATTTGGATGATATCTTGATTTTCAGCAGGACATAGGATGAACATTTGACACATGTCGCCAAGGTACTGTCCATATTAAAAGAAAAATCTTTAAGGTTAAATGAGAAGAAGTTCGAGTTTGGGAGACAAGAATTGGTTTTTCTCGGATTTGTGATCGGGAAAGAGAAAATCAAGGTCGACCCATGATAGGTTGTTGTTATTTCTGAATGGCCAACACCTAGAAGTATCACAGAAGTCCGGAGTTTATTAGGGGATTGCCAGTACCTACGTAAGTTTATACGATACTTTTCTCAAATTGCAGCCCCTTTACTTGGCTTAACCAAAGCTAATGCAGTATTTGAATGTGAACCCAAGCATGAAGCTACTTTTAAATTGCTAAAGAAGAAGATTTCAGAAGCACCGATTTTGGCATTGCCTAATTTACAGAGGTCCTTCGAGGTAGAAACAGATGCATCTGAATATGCATTAGGGGCAGTGCTATTCCAAGATGGGAAACCAGTAGCATATCACTTAGAGATGTTCACATGGCCAGTTCAAAACTATCCTACGTATGACAAAGAGTTTTATGCTATGCACCAGTTATGAAGCATTAGAGACCATATCTGCTTGGAACACAAGTTGTGGTTCATACTGATCATAAACCTTTGCAGTACATCTCCAGACCCAATCTAAGTTACAACAGGCTCGTCACATGAAGTGGGCATCCTACTTGGAGCATTTTAATATTTACATCAAGTACAAGCAAGGAGTAACTAACAATCTAGCACCCACTAGTGTGGCCTTATTCGTAGCAATGCAGTCTCAACCATTGTTACCAAGTGAATATGCTCAAAGATATGAAGAATATGAAGATTTCAAAGATGAGTACAAGAGGTTAAGTCAAGGGCATTCAAGTGAGTTCCGTTTAGTGGATGGATTGATGTACAAAGGAACAACCTTATGTATACCTCACAGTGGAGATAAAATCCAATGGATAAGAGAAGCACATAGTAGCTAGTAACTTTGGTATGGAGAAAACATTACTAAATTTGGAGCGGTATATGCACTGGCCAAAAATGAATCTCGATGTCTCCAAGTACATTCGAGGATGTGTGTTATGCAATACCTCAAAACCGTCCAACAAGAAGAGGGGATTGTACATACCAGTACCAGTTCCTACCAGACCATGGGAAATCATCTCAATGGATTTTTAGGAGTTTGCCAATGACAAAGGAAAGATTATGTATTTGTTGTAGTCGATAGGTTCAGCAAGATGATCAACTTTATTCCTTGTAAGAAAACAATGACAGGGGAAGGTTCAACTAAGTTATTCTTTCACCATGTCTGAAAACATTTTGGGTTACCTACTTCCATCATCTCTGACAGAGAGAGTCATTTTCTAGGTCAATTTTTTGGACCAAATTATGAGGTCTAATGGATACAAAACTCAAGCATATCACCGCTTTTCACCCCCAAACAGATGGACAAATTGAAGTGGTGAACCAGACTTTAGTTCATCTCCTATGAGGGTATCACTCCAAGCATCCTAAGACTTGGGATGAGAGTTTACCTTATATACAGTTCTATTTCAATCGAGCGTTTTATGGGACTACTTTGAAGTCTCCTTTTGAAGACTGTCTAGGCTATTTGCCTCAGAGTCCATTTGATATGGTTTTCTCCACTTCTCAAGATATTGTATCAAGAGAAGAAGAAGACACTAGAGATCAACAACTTATTGACAGGATAAGTAAGATACATACTTTAGTAGAGGCCCTGCTACATGAATCTCAAGCTAAGTACAAGGCTAAACATGATAAACATCGTGTTCCTTGCAACTTTTCCAAAGGAGATTTAGTATGGTTACGTATAGGGAAATAACGACTTAAGAGTGAAGTAAAGAAGCTTAAACCTATACGTTATGGACCATTCATAATACTGAGGCAATTTGGAGATAATGCTTTTCAGTTAGATTTACCACCGTATATGCAGATGTATTCCGTCATTAATGCAGAATACCTGGAGCTATTTGAACCTCCACTACTTAATGAAGAGGATGTTCAGGAATTGAAGTTACCACATGTAGAAGACTTGTGGATAGAGCGAGAGGAAGCTCTGAAAGAAGATCGTATTGTTGAAAAAAAAGTGACGCCTGCCAGAAGAGGTGACCGTCTAATTTTTCGTGTGGAGCGTGTAGGCCAAGTACCAAGCAAAACAAAGTGGTTTAACAAGGAACAAGGTGAGGTTGAGTTTCCCCGCCTTAAGTTCTTAGCTTACACATGAGTTTTAGCTTCATAAAATGGGGGAGCCATGATACAGGAGTATCATAAAAGAGTGCCAGACAGGGCTACTAGAAGAGGCTGCCAGACGAGGTTTAGATGAGCCATGTTATGGCTAGAGAGTATCTAGAAGATACTAGAAGATGTGTTTGTTGTTCTCTTAACAACTTGGCCTAGAAGTTTGAGGTTTCCTAACTTATATAGGATTCCTAGTTTAGATGAGTTCTAAAACTCATAGTCTTTCTTTATTTATGTAAGAGTAAAATCCTATACAAGGGAGAGCTACTGAACATAAGAGGTAAAGAGAACGAGAGAAAGAGAGCAGTCGAATTATGGATTGTAAAAGAGTTCTTTCAAGCAAATAAAGAAGAAGAAGTTAGCAGCATTACCTTGTTCTTGTTGTGTTATTCTCAATCTACTTTCATATCAGTACTAACTCTAGGTACCACTGATCGATTACGTATCAGTGTGTCGCCTAATAATTTAATCTTTGGTGAAGATTGAATTATAAAATTTATTGTGCAGTTTGGGAAGTCTGGAAAGAGAAGTGCAAGTGTGTTTGAAAATCATAAATCAAACCCATCTCACCGGTAAGAAGAATTCAAAATTCTTACAATTTCATGGTACAAAGTAAAAGATATAGTTTAGATGCAAAAGCAGAATTTGGTTCCTACTAACAGAAATCCAAAATGGATTCCACCGATAAACCCTTATGTGACCGTTAATTGTGATGCATCCTTTAAGTTAGATATAAAAAGCTATATAATTGGATTGATAATCTATAATTTTGCAGCTAAATTTCAATTATAATTGGATTGATATTGGATTGATAATCTATAATTATCAAGGTTATTAAGTTTTATTTAAAAAAAATTAGTAGTCGGATACATACGCATCTTATTAGATGATGTAATAAACTAGCTGACATGATGGCGAAACATGCCAGAAAATATATGGTGTCTTGGATGTGGACTAATGTACCTCCAAACTTTGTTCTTGTTGAAGTTTTGGAAGAAAAATATGATGTATTAATAAATTTTCTTTTTTTGTAAAAATAAATAACAATAAAATAAAAATAAAATAATTAGTAAGACAACTAGGCTTGAATCCAATAGCTCCTAATTGATTAATCAGTAACCATACTACATACTACTACAGTAGCCATACCATACTACATAGTACATACTACATACTACAAACTATACATAATTTTCCTAAATAATCTTCCTCATAGATTCAAATTTTACACATTCATAGGATAATACTACATAATTGTTTCATGAACTAAAAATTCTTTGTCCTGGTGACAGTATCCGTTTAGGATCGAACATAGTTTTCCTTTGTTGAAATAAATCCCATTTTGCACCAAAATGATTCTCCCATTCAGTTTTGGTCTCATAGTGAGGCAAATACTGCTTAAACTTGATGCCAACTTTTTCACAAAACCTTATTATCTCTTTATTTTGTTCTTCAAAGTACTCCCAATCATTCATACCACTTGATTGTAGTAACCCTACTGAGTAAAAGATTTCCTCATCAGGGACTACTGCTGAGGCTCTTTCATCCCACCTGTGGTACAATTAGACATTTTTTTTTGGATTAGTAATTTCACAAATGAAAAGGAAATTGTCAATCTCATTTGAGTTTGTTAAGGGCTTACTTGTTTCGATGGGTAGGGTAGACAAGAACTGGTCCAGAGGATCTGTATTTCCTCAAGATTCCTTGGAACACTCCAGAATCGAATTCTGATATTCGAGATTTAGGTATGAACAGATTCAGCCATGGGTGAGGAACATCCCAAAGTCCTTGTTTTTGAAGTTCTAATTCTCCAATTCGTACTCTATTCAAGAAATCTACATAGGAAACGTCTTTCGTGAACTTAAACCCCGGAGTGTAACTCAGGCCACTGAACAACATTTCCAGCTCCTGAAACAAAATTGTCCGATCGAAAACATAATTGTTAGTACATATATATATATAGAACTCGTACATGCCAAGAAATTCCAGCTATATTTGTATAGTACCTTATCAATTGTATTGGCAGTGAGATCATCGTAATACTTGGCTACTTCCAGGCAGTAAATGATGTTGGTTTTGCCATCATTTGTTGTTGCAAGGGAAATAATCTTTCGATAATCTCTTTTGGAATAAAATGATGACGATCTCCAGTTATTAAGAGAACTTAAACGGATGCCCATCATTAGTGATCCTTCAACATAATCCAAGCCATGATTTTGACCATTATCATCGATATTCTTGGAGATCAAATGTTCTTGGTCTCTCGTAAACACTGAAAAATCATTGTAAAGCATCCGCACCCATTTCACCTAAGCATCAAACAGATGAATTAAGGAAAAATAATTAGGCGAAAAATAGCGACGAATCATATTTCGGCATACGATGCAATCTTATCCGGGGAAAGAAAAGGCATGTGAACGTGTGATACAAAAAATTCAACACTTTAATCAAGTTGCATTTCTCTTTATTGTATAGCGCAGAACAAAGGAGATATATGAATGTACCTTTTGTGGGGCAGGTTGTAGGGCAATTCTAGCCCTAGTGATGATCCCAAATTGACCTAGACCTCCCATTACTCCAAAAAACAGCTCTGAATTCATATGTTTGGAACAAGTCACTGTCTCTCCTCTTCCTGCAAAAAGGATACACAAACAAAAACAACTCATCATACATTTGCAACTCATAAGGAAATAGTAGTCTTTGTTGTTCATAAACCAACTAATAATGCAAACCCCACACGGAATATATATACCACCTAAAACGCGCATGATCGATCGATCGTGTCCATAATCGTCTATATGTACCCCTAGCTAGGTCCCCTGATACCGATTGAGGCCGATAGTGCTGGTCCTCACAAATAATATGATTTGGACACAGTCGATAGCATCACCGGAAAAGTTTTCTTTTTGGGGTGCATCTGAAGTCTATATGACTGTAGAAGTGCACATGTTTGGTTGCATGTTTACATGCATGCATGGTAATACTAGTTCCGATGAGTACAGTACATGTAATATATCATACGTGCGTACTTGGTGGGCTAGCTAGCTAGATCTTCTTTTGGTATCCTACTTTGGGTACAATGTGTAGCCAAATACTATGAACTATGAAGGATATAGTTATATGAAATCTTTAGCTTAAACATGGGTACATACCAGTAATTATATCCATCTCGTAGACATTGTTGATCTGAGGTCCATAGAGAAATGACTGACCACTGATTCCTGCATTTGATAAAGTACCGCCAACGGTGAGGTACAAATAATCAGTCCATGACTTGGGCGTAAGTCCACTTTCGAGGGTAGCGTTTAGAACATCTATCCAAAGCTGCTCACCACCAACATCAGCGTAAAGATCCGTCGACGAAACATTGATCCGATTACCACAATTCATCAATGATCTCATCTCAATCACAACACCGTTTTGAGCCATAGCTTGACCTCGAACTGAATGGCCTCGACCCTTAGCGGCAATACTAAAAGGTGTGGTGGAAGTATAAGAGCTTTTTACAAGATTTTGGATGTCTTGGTGAGACGACGGATATAAAACGGCTTGGGGTTTCGATTGAACAAGTTTACCAAAATCAGTTGAAGCTACGTTAATGGAATCAGAATTGAAGCTCAGCCTATTAGCAAGATCAAGTGATAATAGGTTTTGCGGTAATGAATTTGTCATTGCTTTTGTGGATGGTGTTGGTTTCCCAAAGATGGACATTACACGGCTAACTATAACTAGTATCACCTTAAGGTATGTTTGAATTGAACTGCAGTTCTTCGTCATACTCTTAGCTAAAGAGAGAGATACCAAAGAGAGAGCTAGAGAAGATAGAGAGATTTGGTAGAAGATGGAGGAAGAAGAAGAGAGGATGAGATGGTATTTATATACAAAGTACCCGGAAGAGAAGAAGAGGTTTCTAATTTTACCTTGCATGAAAACAGAAAAGAGAACGACAAAGAAGTTGCTAAGGTTGGTTAAAGAGGAGAAGAGAATCTTGGTTGTGAGAAACAACCTAACATATTTTTACCACGTATCTTTTTCGAATGTCGCATTGATATGTTCCAAAAAGTTTACTTGCACCAAAAAAGGAGAACGAAATAGCTAGGTTATTCATTCTTGTGAAAATGGTAGTGTTGGTAGCATGTGGAATGGTAGATTACAGGTCCATCCATGGTCACAAGACTTAATTATTGGACCTATTTTCAGTACTCGAGTACACAACAACACCACATAAACATATATTACTGAGTTTTCAGATTCCGTATCTGTTTATATGTATTTTCTATATAATGGCAAATCTGGGGATTTAAAGGTTTGTGTTTGTTGTGTACTCGAGTACGTGACAACACTAGCCCAATTTAATATTCTCGATTCTTTTATTTCAAATGAGTACACAGTGGTTTACAGAATTTATACGCTGCGTTAATATAGAACAATTCTTGTATCACTAACAATAGCTTCTTTTAAGAGAGCACCCAAAAAGAAAGTGGAGTATTGGTGGTAGGCCGGTAGCTAGCAGTGGATAAGCATCCATCCTATCAAAACCCGGCTATTTGTTTTAGTAAAATGCAAAAATGAGGATCAAACGAAATCCACCCTAAACATGGCATCTACATTAAGTAGCTGTAGGGCTTTCACTCCAACATTTTCTGTCTTGTGTTAGTTATGAAAATGTTGCAAGAAAAGATAGATCATGTGACGCAGTAAATAATAAGGTAAGTATAAGCGAGACTAGATGTATGATGTGTTTTGCTTGCAAGATTTTAACCGGCCCACAGATTTTACCAACCTATCTACTTGACGTCTTGACCTATCAAAATCTCAACAGGGCATCTCTGTGGGAACAATATCAGTAGAATCCAGGTCATTGATGTTAGTAGTGAATGGCTGAGATAAATTTGGATTAAGTTAGATGCGAAGTCATGATAATCTTTTTTGTTGTATTTTTTCCAAAAGTAATTAGGTATCTTTCATGAGAAAGTGAGTAGCTTTTGTAAGCAAAAATGACTTCATTACCAAATTGGGTAAGACATGGAACCAAGATGGTTTTTAAGATCTTGTCATGGATTTTGTGTATCTAGACTTTGTTTTCGTTTAAAATTCTTCAGATTTTGGCAGAGGATATCTTCATCATAGAAGAATATATATTAGTGAAGAAGGGAACATTGAGATCTTATTTGTTGGTTTTTTGGGTTACAAACTTACACATGCAATGATGCCAAATCTTAAGAATATTAGGTATTCTTAAACAGAACTTCATAATATATATATATATTCTTTTAAAGAGAACAAAGCTCACGCATGAAAACACTAACCTAGTTTTCTTTTCTAACAGTATGTTTTAACTAGATTGGATATGATTAATTAGCTTACACGCTTGTATGATTAGTAAACAGGAAAATTACAGTCTGATTCCAAAACATTTTTGCAAGACATTTTCGCCATTATGCAATGATTTCTAAACTAACAACAATGCATATTAATCTGTCAACCGCATATTAATCTGTCAACCTCTAAATGACATTCACAGTTTAGATTAAAAGTTGCACCAAAAGTGTTCTGGCAAGAGAAATGTGAAGATATTATATTTCCTTCACTATGATATGGTAACTTAATATGTGTAAGTTGGTAATAACCGGTATTACAGTGTTAGTTCGGCCAATTCGTCTAACATCATTCGTTTATGTTTCCTTTTCCACGGCAAAACTCTATTGTTTTCCAAGTTCCACACTAGATACAATGCATGTTGTGATGGAGCATAGACGGCGCACTAGGCAAAAGGTCGAAATTAATATGAAAAAGAAATAAGCAGAGAAGTCCAAAAGGCTAAACCACCATTATCATGAGGTTCCCATAGTACGTAATTATGATCAATTTAACAAAATGTCAATGACCATTATTATGTTCCTAAGGTATTCATCATTTGCCTACAAGGCAAATTACTCATTACCCGCACGACCATAACCATAAAGCCGTAGCTGTCTGAATTATATCAGAATGTGCTCAGTATGCAATACTTGTGTTGCTAGCTAGCTAGCTATTATATAATGCTTAGCCAGTCCATAAAATGTTTTTGGAGGCATGATTACCAAAATCTATATTATTTGTCAAGTGAATCATATTGTCCTTTTAAACTGCATGTTGGTCTCTTTTGAATGTCCTGATGTTTCGCTTTAACCCTCAAATTTTTGAAACACACATGTAGTAGTTTGGAAATACCTGTTGTTGTTTTTTTATTTTGGAGAAGTTTAAAAACCGATCCCATCAGGCACTTAGTTTTCATGGCCAACTTTGTAACCCTAAAAAAGTTTTATCAGAGAAATCTGCTGGCTACAAAGTCACGCTAAACATGTTTTTGCTTGTTTGTACTTACCAATATACTCCCTCCGTTTCAAAAAGATAGGCACATTTGACTTTGACCAAAAATTAAAAAACTTAATAAAACCAATATTATAGTCATTTTTATTATTTTTTTTCTTATTAACTCATGGCACTTGTCAACATTAAACCAATCAAAAAGAAAAAACAATTAAAAAAGCTCTAATGGTTAGTTCATTTAAAACCTTAATTTTCGAAAAAAAGTCAAACGTGCCTATCTTTTTGAAACGGAGGGAGTATGAATTTTAACAAAAATAAAAAATGTCTTGCAATAATCAAATCAAGCAAAACAGATCGAATCCTCCTTGGATATGAGTGGAAATTTTGTTTTCGACTTTGGATATGATCTTCCCAAATCCTTGATGATCTTGTCACCTTTACTGAGGAAAGATCCTTTCAAACATGCATGACAAACATGCATAATCTAGCTGAGTATTCATGTCAGTCCACCCTAGAGGACAAAACTTCAAGTCATCTGCGCAATATTTCAAGATTTTCCCATTGCGACATGTTTTTTTTTTTTTTTTTCATTGCGACATGTTAAACTCATGAAGATTACCAGATAACTTCCTATGCAAAAATGCTACGCAATTGGTGAATAAGGACTGAAAAAATTCAAAACAGAGATCTTTGACTACTGACTGAAATCTTTGACTGTTTGACTCCAAAGATTTTATGGGTTTGGATTAAAGACTTTACAAGGAACAATCTAAGCCTCAAAGATTTGTTCCATGGGGTTGGCCAATGACCTATCCAGTCTTCTTCACATGTGAACAAATAATATCAATATCAAATCACTTTTGGACAATGGTGGTCCAGTAACAAGGACTGTCATACATACCAGTAAGTTTACATGCTGAGTATGTAGGAAAATTTCATGTGGTTCACAACTTTACATCTGTGTGGAGTCTCCATCGATCCTTATGGACTAGCTTCCATTTGGCAGAGCCAAACCCACCTAAAATCTATGACTTTCTCTCCTTGGGTTAATTTCGTATCAACTTACTGAGTACTTCCAAGTGTCTGAGCAGATACGCGAAGTCATGAACAAGATCTACTTAGAATCTGAATCTTAGTTACGGATTGATTTCGTAACAATCAGTGTCTAGTAGAGACGCAAGCCATCATTGTAAGTTTTGGAAGCAAAAAAAAATCTTGATTTATATTTGTTCCATAATATTCTGGTGCCATCATTCATTGTACCATACGCTAAATACTCGCAGAGAATGCGCAACTAAAATGCTGGGTTCCATTGCGTCAACATCCAACCCCGGCCATCTTTTTCCACCAAAAGGAAAGACGGTGGCAATAATGTTCACTTTGTGAGTATGTCATTCTCACAACACCCACATGTTCAAACAGTGAAATTTAGGCAGAAACCAGAAACTAAAGCTAATAATAATTCAGTACACCAGGAAAGAAAACATGCAACTTAGGCATAAAGTCTTACGGGAGTGCTAGTTATACTGCTAGATTCCCCTCCACGTTAGCTATCTAGCACTCCTAAGTCTTATGGCAATTGCTAGTTAGCATTGCTAGTTATCAGTTTAGCGCCGACTCATAGAGTGGTGGGGCGCTGAAGGGTAAAGCGCCAGATAATCTCAGCCATCAGATCTAAAATATACGTTATCAGCCAACAGATCTAATGAAAATATTCGAATTGGCGCGGCATCATATAGCGGTGACCTACTTTTCCACCGCGGAATAATTCCGCGCCAGACTACAAATGTTATTTCGAATGCTACTTATGTCTAGAGGGAAACAACATTCAGGGAATAGACCACGCTTTTTCTAGCACTAACACTCCCATAAGACTTGGCCTAACAAGAGATAGATACAGATATTTGTAAGTAAACCTTCCTAAATTTGGCCCCATTCATGAGTATTTGGCCCCATGAAAAAATAATTCCG